>PDND01000402.1:0-14701 GCA_002572855.1 [Emmonsia] crescens
GTAAGTTCATCAACTATCCCCTCGTCTGGAAACCAGGCACAATTAGCACTGTTTTTAGCGTGTACATTAGCATATTAAAAACATGAAAACTACTGAATTATATGAGAGATCAGCTGTATTAGCATGTTTTAATGTAATTTATATAATCTATTCAATCTAGCTCTAATTAATATCATGAGAATGAAACTTCTGTCAACACCAGCTTTTTAAACAGAGAGAAATATTATTATATACAGTATAATCATATCTTGATCTTGAAGCTCTATCTTTATTCTACTCTGCTCTCTTTCTTTTATACTGATATCAGACACAAGCTTGAGATTCTGACAGAGAAATTTGATAATGATTTAGATCTGAATTTAATTGAGTGAATGATAGAGAATTAGAGAACTCAAAGAGTTGAAGATAGAGCTTTTAACAGAACTGAGTATAAAATAGAGTAGTAGAATCTGAAGCAGTAGAGCTCAGAGCAGTAGTCAATTAATGAAGAATATAAACATTGATAATTATATAATTGATAATTCAGTATAGAATTGATAATCAAGTGTGATTAGTGAGTATATAAATCTTATAGAAAGCTCTATACTGATTTACTAGATTAATCTCATTCATATTATAATTATAGTCATTAATAATGATAGAGATCTTTATAGCTTATTTATATTTATTATTAAATAAATGTTGTATCTGCAGATCATTGATGAAATTGATTTCAAAATATTTCTGAATATATTCAATGAAGCTGTCTAACTTATAAACTATAGATAGTAGTAAAATTATATTATTATCTTTTCATGTAAGACAGAGAACTTTATTTTAAGAGATTATACACAGAGTATTGAAGAGAATATAAGCTGATAATTCAGAGTTCTTCAATTCTTATAAAAGAGATGATAGATTGATAGAATGAGTGATTTCACATACTTCAATTTCTTTCTTTTAAAGATAGTTGAATAGAGTAATAGATGTGAAGTAGTTATTTATATAAATTAAGTAGTCAGTAATCTTTTTACTGTTATTTAACTCTGAATGCTGCTACTCAGATGTAACATGCCAGGCACTGCAGTGAAGAATCTGCAGTGATGTCACAGAGAAGTGATTATATAAAAAGTCAAAGAGATAGACTTAATCAGTTGCTAAATCAGAAGAGATGTATATCTACATAGAAGAGATACTATCTTATCAAAGATACTATCTATAGTATGAGAATTTGTATGTGTATTTCAGTAACTCAGATATATTAGAAACAAATCACTGGCCTCTAGTAGTATAAGTCAGCTAGCTAGCTATATACAACATCTCTGCAGAGCTCTCTGCTCTTTCTCTATAGAATAAGATACTGTATTCTGATTAGAAGAGACAGAGATGTCTTCTCACTCTCTTATTAAAATATTGATGATATTATTATATAATATACAGTTCTTTGTTCTTAAGAAAAAGTATTTAAAAATGATCTAGAAGTGATGTTATATAGCATTAATTATATAAGGTTGAGAGAGAGTGCTGCCTCAGCAGCTTGACAGAATCTCATAATTATAATAATTGTCTTCTCTCTTAAAAGCATCATCTCAATGCTTTCATTATTACTGTTTTGAGAAATATCAATCTTGTTATACAGTAACAGATTGCTAGTCAACTGCACACAGTTATAATAAAGAATTATCACAGTGATTAGTTATGTAGAGTAAATAAAGAAGATAGATAGAGAATAGCTAAATATTATAATTTCTCACTGATAATAGTTTCTTTCTTTAATCATCATATTTTCTTTCTCAGTTCAGTATATAGCATCTATATACAGTTTTATAGTGAATAGAAATTACAGTTAATTATTAATATAGATTTTCTGAGCATTTCTGTCTTTTGTATGTGATTTTTTCAAGAAAAACAGTGTAAAATGATGAAATGCTAATAAATTGAATAGAAAATTCAAAAAACTATTCTCTCTCTCTTTCATGTTTTTTCTGCTTCTTTTCTTCTGTTAATAGTGAGTTCATATTCATTTCAGAAGATGTATATCAGCTACTATAGATAAAGAGTTATTAATATGAAATTTGCAGTGCTTAAATATTAACTGTATGAGACAGCTGCTGTCTCTGCTATGATCAAAAAGATCAGATTAGTAGAGATAAAGCAGAGCTGTAAGATCACTGTCTCTTCTACATCTGTATTTCTGATAGAGACAGTAGCTATATTGACAGCTACTCTTCTCTCTGCACTCACACTTGTATCTCTCATCTTCACCTCTGCTCATGCCAGATATCAGAGCTCTGAGAATAAATTTTATAAGAAAATTTTTCATACATCAGCTTCTGAGAACTCTGAAGAGAGATCTTCTCAGTAGTATACACTGCATTCATTGAAGAGATTGTTCAGTCTCAGATTAGTAACTTCTAGAAGCTCAGTCTATAGAACCTCTCTTTAAGCTACTCTGAGGTTTTCTCAGAGTAGTTCTGAGTTAAAAATACAGAAATCTGTGAATTCTATCTCTTCTTTAATAAATGTAATGATGAATATTGCTTCTGAGAAATCTTTTATCTGACTTCTGACTAACATCTTCTGCTGTCTGCACTATATTAAGTAGTTGAAGACTGAAGATGTTTTCTGCTTCTGATCTGAGCTCACTCAGTGCTGTTTTCATTGTGTCAAGAATAATAATTCTTGTCTTTCTGTATATTTTTTATTCATGATAATACTGCAGCAGTACTGACAAGAATAGATATTAATTTAATTTAAAAGCAGAGTCTTGATTTTTTAAGTGTTAATAGACTCTGTTCAAGCTGAGAAGATCTCTCTGACTCAATTGAAAAAGAAAGAGAAGAAGTGAGTTTTCAAGATAGAAAACTATCTCTGTAAAGTCTCTCTCAAGAAAAGCAGAGCTAGTATTACTGTTAATAATGCTCTGAAGACAGAATGATTACTGAAAAAGATTTCACTTTAATTAAAGTAGATAACTGAAGTTTTTTATCATTTAATATATAGTTTCAATTTTTAATACAGTGCTGTATTACTAATGACTTGTAGATAGAATAATCTGTGCTCTCAGTCTTTCAGATAAAGAAGAAGTTTGATAAGAGTGAAATGATGAAGAAGTGAGATCTTCAGACAGTTTTTTAGATTTCAGCTTCAGTCTTATTAGACTGAGGCTTCAGTTTAATATGAATTTATTTATTTCTCTCAGAGATATTGATGAAATATTCTCTATTTCATTTGTAATCTTGCACTGTGTAATCTTGTTAAACTTCTTAAAATCTTCAAAAATAAAATAGAAGAAGAGTATTATATCTACTTCAAGACACTGATACATTATCATGAACTCATCTTTAAAAAACTTAGTGAGAAAAGAAGTGTTTCAATGACAGATCTTTCTATACTCTGAGTATACAATGAAGTGATCTCTATTTACTATCTTATATCTCTCTATCTTTTCATCAGTGTTATTTAAATATCAGAGAGATTCTCATAAGTTCTTCAATGATGAATAATCTTCTCATTTAATAAGATATTGAACCTTGTTATAGTAAATGCACTTGTTTAATATCTTCTCTATAAGATACTCAGTCTCTTCTTCTATCTCAATACTCTGTGACTGTGACAGCTTCACATCAGAGCATTGTTTAAATAACTTAAAATAGAAGATATGAAAGACAGAATGAATTGATTTGAATTCAGAAGTTAACTTTAACTTATATACTTGTTTTTCTACTATTCTCACTATAGAAAATGACTCAAATCATTAGTCACTCAGCTTCTTACATGATCTCATTATCTTGATATTCTTAGCTGAAAGTAGCACTTGATCTTCTATTGAGAACTTCTTTGATAAGTGCTTTCAATTGTAGTACTTCATCTGCTTTTCTTAAGTGTGATGAATACTTTTCACTGTCTCTTTATAAATTCTATTCAACTTTTCTAATCTCATTGTTATTTCAGATATCAAAGAATACTCTCTATCTCTTCTATTTACTGCTTGTCAACTGCTTGTCTTTCTTTTAGAGACATTATTCACAATATCTCTAGATAGTGTGAAGTTGTATCTGAGAAGTGAAAAGAATGAAGACATCTTGATAGTGATATTCTTAATATTATTATAAGTGAATTGAGCAGTGAACAGATGTGTTGATCAATTATTTTAATAATAAAAACAGAATACTCTGAGATAATTCTCTAGAGTCTGATTCTGATATTTAGTCTGATCAACTGTCTGAGAATGAAAGATAATACTGAGAAGACATCTTATTATAAAATGATAGTAGAATGCTAATCAGTAATAACTAGTAAAAAGAGATCTGCAGTCTGTGACTATTAATTTAGAAGCACTGTGCTTATAAATGATAATATTTAAAAAGAGATTAGCAAGCTCAGAGACTTTAATCTTTTTTATTATAAGAATATATTTAGTCATCTTCATGAAGTGATCAATGATAATAAGAATTGAATTAAATTCTTTCACTTTTATTGACTTCAGCAGATCTACAATGAAATTCATTGATAGATTCTGTCAGAAACTCTTAGATATCAGCAGTAGTGATAACTCACTGTATTACTTGTATCACAGCATCTTTATTTTTTGATAGATCTTATATATATTGATATATTCTTTGATGTCTGCTCTAAGCTCATTTTAAATATATTTATATTTCAGAAGTTTCTCAGTCTTCTTGATACTGAAGTGCTCAGTATAGAGATTATTGTGATGAATCTGTAATAGCTCTTGACACACTGCTCTACTCTAAGAGATAAAGA
Organism: [Emmonsia] crescens; assembly: GCA_002572855.1. Lineage (NCBI taxonomy): Eukaryota > Fungi > Ascomycota > Eurotiomycetes > Onygenales > Ajellomycetaceae > Emergomyces > [Emmonsia] crescens. The sequence goes on from PDND01000402.1 coordinate 4,747, forward strand.
CTGAGTCATTCTGCAATAGAAGTTCATAATTATCTAATTATCAGTGACTTAATTCTGTGACAGTGTTTTCACACTCTGAAGATTCTTCACTTAAGTTTGACTCAGATTCTTTCTTCTTCAGCTTCTCTATTTAAGCTACAGTTGAGATATTTCTTTTCTACAACTTTTTAATAAATTTAAAAAGTTATCAGATTAAAAGTTTATAGATCATTTCATTCTCTGCTATCTTCATAGTAGACAGATATGATATGAGATATTTATAATTATCAGTATCAGTTTTTTAAGAGAATCTGAGAGTTTTTTCTTCTACTTTATTAAGATATACAGCTGTCTTCTCAGTGTCACTCTACAGTTTCAGAGATCTTCACTCTCTTATAGTCAGCTTTTTCTACAATGTTGAAAAAGATTCTGTAATCAGATTCTCTTCTTCTGTGATCATTTTATAGTCAAACTGTTTTAATAATATATCAATAAGATTAAGCTGATCTGAACAGTATTAAATATAGAAATCATATTCTGATAACAGCTCTGCTCATCTAGCTTAATGTTCTATCAAGCTCTTTATAGTCAAGAAGTAACACAGATTTGTATGATCTGTTAGAACTTGCACTGAATATATACTGCTCTGCAGATAGTGTTGTCAGATCTTAAGAGATTTGATAATTATAAGCATCTCTTGATCATGAGTATTATATTGTCTCTGTATGAGTGATAATTTCTTAAAAAAGAAGATCACTGATCTTCAATCATAATGCTGTGCAGATGCTGTGAAGAAGCCTTCTCTCATTGATAAGTCTTTCATATTAGAATTGAGTGCTAGCATTTCTAGTTCTTTTCATCACTGAAAAGCTTCTGATATTAACTGTAACAGTATACTGTAGACATTATTATCAGATATATCAGTCTCACACTGAGTAGACAACATTGAGTTGAAATGAGTGAGAAGTGTAGTATCTGTAAACATCTGCTTCAACTTCTTGAATATTTTCACTACTTCTTTAATAAAGTCAAAGAGCTCTGACTTTTTTCTCTTAACACTGCTCTTGAGCAGATCTGTCAGAGAGAATGCTATTCTTGAATAGTTATAGATAAATCTTCTATAGAAGTTTATAAAGTCTAGAAACATCTGAATATCTTGATACATTCACAGCACTGATCAGTCTTTGATAATAGAGATATAACTTCTATTCATTGACACTTCATTGATCTCTACTATATACTCTAGAAATTTCAATTTCTAAGTAAAGAATAAGTATTTGAATGATTTAGTATACAGATAATATCTCTGTAACTGATTCAAAACCTTGTAAACATACTTATCATATTCTTCTTCTGACTCTGAGAAGATAAGTATATCATTCAGATATATTATGTATGAGGTGTCAATGAGACCTCTCAGTATCTCATTAATATAGGTCTGAAATGTAGCTGAAGCATTACAAAGTTCAAACAGTATAATGAGATACTCAAAGTTGCTGTACTTTGTGTGAAAGACTGTCTTTCATTTATCATCTTCATTGATGTGAATCTGATGATAGATATTATATAGATTAATTTTGAAGAATACTTTTATTTCTGACAACTGATCTATCATCTTATTAATTAATAATAGAGAATAGTGATTTTTAACTGTTATCTTGTTCAGTTCTCTGTAGTTTATACAGAGATATAAAATATCATTCTTCTTAAGTATGAATAGAATGAATGCTTCAGCAGAACTCATTATTGTGTATATTCAATTCTTCATCATCATCTTCTCAAGATATTTATGAAGAATGTTCAACTCTCTTACTGATAAATTATAGAGAGGCTTATACAGTGTCACTGCACTCTCAACAAAATATATTTTATATCTAATCTTTGTATCTGATAACTTCAATGCTTCTTCTTCTGAGAAAACATTGATATAATTGATAAATAGATGTTCTATTTATTCATTCTTTAGAATAGACAGAGCAGCTATTCATATTAATAATATAGTGATCTCTACTTTCATTTTCAAGTTCTCAGTTATATAGAACACTGATTTCATATCTTCTTTCTTATTTCTCTGATGAAATTCTTTGAAAATTTCAATAGTAATCTGCATATCAGTGAGTCAGTATCATTATATCTGAGTAACTTAATCAATGATCAGATTGTGCTCTTATAGTTATAAAAGTCTCAGAATGATGTTCTCATTCATTACATTGACAGCATTAAGTAATAAACTACTACTTTGAGAAGTTCTCTTCAAGTCAGTGACAGTGTACTTAATCTATATAATATCAAAGTGATAATATATTATTTCATCAGTGAATCTGACTTTACTGAGTGAGTCTATCTTTTCTTATTCTTACAAAAGTGTATAGAAGTGAGAAATGAAGTTGATATCTGCTCTGAAGTTGATAAAACACTGTATAGTCTACAGCTCTTCTGAAGTTTGAAGTTCTATCTTAATATAAACTTGAAAATGTTTATATTATCAATTCTCAGTCTGATTATCAGTTAATACATTGACAAGTAAGAGAGTGTTCTTTGAAGAGTTACTACTTTTATTCTTACTCTTTTTACTCTTCAGACATGTACTAGTATAGTGCTCACTCTGTTCACAGATGTAGTACAGGTTTTTATCTTCTCTCTTTTTTCACTCTTCAGCAGTGATAAAGAAGTTGTCATTTCTCAGTGTATATTTTACATCTGTCACTTTGATATCATCACAGCACTGTTTATCTTCTGTACTTGAAGCAGCAGAAGTGAATTTCTTGAAAACTCACTTTTCTTTCTTATTCTTTTGATGAAAGATATGAGTAGCTAGATTAACTAGCTCAGTTTGATTGATAGATAAGCTTTGATACTGATTAATCATTGCCTGCATCTTGAGTAGTAATTTAATAAGATAGAGCTGAGTTTTCAACTGATTTTGATCAGTTGACAGTTTCTTTCAGTATTCTTTGAATCTTGTATTAAAATTAGAAGAGATTTCATCATTCTTCTGATAAAAACTGTTAAACTGTGTCACTACTGTGAAGTTACAATTGCAGTAATCTTCAATTTAATTTAGAAGAAAGATTTTGAATTTCTCTTAAAATAGAGCTGCATTTATACACTCTAGCTTCTTTTCTTTAATTATTCATGTAGTTACAGAGATATCTTCAAGAAGACTAACAGTGTACAAGATTTAAATCTCATGAGTATTATAATAAGTTGAATTAAGACAGAACTTCTGTTCAAGAACTCAATAGAAGCTGTGATATTCAGTCAAAGTCTTGCTTTTATAGAGTTATAGATCTTTAACTTTGATCTTTTTATCTTCAGTATAGAAGTAGAAGTGAAGAGGTCTTGACAGCAGCATAATGATGAGTGATTTCATATTATATAGTAAGACTGTGTCAGAAATCTCAGAGTTTTTAAAGAGATTTAGATATCTGAGAATCAGAGATGTTAATCAGTCATCAGAAAATACTCAGAAATTAATCTTAGATTAAAGAGTCTGTAACAGCTTACTGATATTCTGAGTTTCAGAGATCTTTTCTTAATAAGATATATTATCTGAGCTTGAGCTGATTTAACAAGTAGTTAGATCAAGTGATTTGAACTGTAATATATCAGATACTGCAGCAGAGAATCTGCAGTAATATTATGAAAAGATGATTATATAAGAAATCAAAGAGATAGACTTAATCAGTTGCTAAATCAGAAGAGATGTATATCTATATAGAAGAGATACTATTTTATCAAAGATACTATCTATAGTATGAGAATTTGTATGCATATTTCAGTAACTCAGATATATTAGAAATAAATCACTGATCTCTAGTAGTATAAGTTAGCTAGCTAGCTATATACAATATCTCTGCAGAGTCTCTCACTCTTTCTCTATAGAATGAGATACTGTATTCTGATTAGAGAGAACAGAGACATCTTCTCACTCTCTCATTAAAATATCAGTGATATTGTTATATAATATACAGTTCTTTGTTCTCAAGAAGAAGTATTTAAGAATAGTCTAGAAGTGATGTTATATAGTATTGATCATGCAGAGTTGAAAGAGAGTGCTGTCTCAGTGACTTGGCGAGATCTTGTGATTGTGACATCAGAGCTCTGAGTATTAAAACTCTGAGTATTGAAACTCTGAGTATTGAGACTCTGAGTATTAAAACTCTGTGAGTTAAAACTCTGCAGATTGAGACTCTGCTGCTTAGAGCTCTGCTACTCAGAGCTCTGCTCAGAGCTCTGTAAAAATACTGACAGCTGTTCAATCAATTTTATAATGAGTCTATACTGAAAAAATTGATATTAGATATAGAGCTTATATAACAAAATAGAAAATGTTAGAGAAGAAAAAGAAAAGATGTAAGAATCTTAATAAAAGTAGATATTTATATATGTGTGAGATGAAGCTCTGAGCAGATTCTGAAGTGAAAGAATAGAGACTCTGATAAAAGTTTCAGTCAAGAATTAAAGCTTTTAAAAGTGAAAATTTATAAAGTGTATACTCTTGATAAAGTGTAGTAAAATAATCTATTAATTAAATGTAATCTGCTATATTAGTCTCTCTCTTCTAAAGATAAGAATTGAGTGATAGAGTTATAAATGTATATTTCTTATTAATTAAGAGCTGCTGTTTTAAATAGTGTGAAGTCTGAAATTCAGATTAAATAATTATAGTTAATTTATTTTATAAAATATTATTGATCACAGCTGTGAGATCTTTTATTAAAAATATCTTTGATTTCTTATTTAAGTTTATTATCTTCTTCTATGATCTCTGATGATTGTCAGTTAAAAGTCAGTTAAAAAGAAAATGAATTAATAACAGTGTGATAAAGTAAACTTATATGAAAGATATTATGAATCTCTGATAAAGTGTTAAAATAATAGTTATAACTATCTAGAACTTCTATTACTTTGTATTTTATATAATAATAGTCTAGTGTATAAGATGAGTGTGTAGTTTATATATTTCTAAAATTTAGTTATATAAAATCTTCTATTTTATACTGTTTAATGAGATCTTGTCAGATATTAGTCTGATTCTCTTAATTTTATTTTATATTTATTATAAAGATCTCTGCTCAATTATGAATATTTTAAAGCTTTAATACTATATTATCAGTAATTTGAATTAAACTATAAGAATTTAATATAAATTATATAAGTTCTAGAAGATCTAGCACTTTTATATAATAACTGTGTGTAAGAAAGAACAGACTTATATCTGTTAAAACAGTGTTTTAACTATTAATAGTAACTTCTGTATATAGTAAGAGATTATATCAATTATCTTGTAAATAGTTATAGAACTTATAAAGATAATTTTTTACAGTTTGAATTATTTACTCTGATGCATCATTGATTTTAAAATAATAGATAATTAATAAGTATTATATAATCTTGAGAATTTAACAGACTCTTGTTCAGAGAGCACTTATAAATTGATAATTTTAATTAAATACTATAGATCTTGATAAACTGTGTATCTGATAGAATAAGCTTTATAGAAAAACTTCAGTAACTCATTCAGTGTTTATTTTATTATAAAATTTTAATATTATATCTTTGCTCAGTTAATTAATAATGATTAGAATATTCTTACAGTTCTTACTCTTAGAGAAATTAATAGTGAAGTTAATAACTATATTTTATTAAATTCTATTAGAGATATCTAGTGATTTCAGTAGATCTTTTCTATAATTCTTTTATAAAATAATAGAAGAGTAATAGTTACAGTTTTAAATGAAGTATCTGATACTGTTTAATATTTCAGATCAGTAGAATTCTTAAAAAATTATTTAATATAGCTGTTTATAATCTGAGTGATTAGTTATATATAAATCATGTATCTCTTGTATTATCTGAGTGTATAGAGATTTGAAATGAGAGACTCATTATTATTTATAAAATTGTAAAGTGTTATTATTATTAATTAAGTATTCTAAGATATTGATTCTTATATATAGTTCTGAGAAGAATTGAGATGATTCTTGATATACTGTTTTAATAAATACTTGAAAAAGTTCATCAGTTTAAACTGTTGTATACTACAGTTTATCTAATGAAGATTTAAAAGAGATAAAAGAAGCTGAGACATTGATAACAGTTCAGAGAGAGAGTATTTTAATTAAAAAAACATGTATTATACTGTATATTATTTCATTATAATTTACTAATATTTTAAAATTTAAAAGTCAGTGCTCTTGATTTATTCAGTGAGTGTCTATTACATTGAAAAATATATTTTATTTTTATTATAAAAGAGTGTCTGTCATTGAGTTCTGACTATTAGAGTGATAGTGTATTATAAAGTGAAAGCAGCTTAATAGTTCAGATTAATATATCTATTATTCAGTGAGCTTATAAATAATTATAAAATGTTTGAAATTTTTATAATCTGTGATTATTTTAAACTTGAAAATACTTTGAAGTTTGAAGTTTTATTCTTCTAGACAGTGTACTATTGTAAGAAGTTCTTTATTATAAATTTTATAATTGTATTCAGTGAGATTCAGCTTCTTAGATATAAAAATATATAATTATAGAATGTCTTTATTATTATATTGTAATATAGTCTCTTCAGTAATATAATCAGAGAAGTCAGCTTCAATAACTGTTTTATAGTTTGAGTTAAATATTATTAATAGAGAGATGCTAATAAATATCTTCTTCATTTATATAAATGCAGATTTAGTATTCACTGATTATCAGAATACTGAGTTCTTTTTAATAAATTCAGTAAATAATTAAATGATATCTGAGAAGTTCTGTATAAATTATTAATAGAAGTTGATGAATCTGATGAAGCTCTGTATACTTTTCATAATATATAAGACTTTTTATTCAAGAATAGCAGAAATCTTTTCAGAGTTCATTTAAATACTTTTATTAGCTTCTATGATGAAATCTAGATATTTTATACTTTTAATCTTGAAATTGTATTTATCTATATCTATTAACAGATCTGTCTTTTATAGTTATTACAGAACTCTTTATATATATTCTTGATACTCTTCTCTGAACTTATCAGTAAAGATAAGAATATTATTAAGATAGATAAATATAAATTCATTGAGAAAATCTCAGAGTGCTCAGTTAATATATTTCTGAAATATACTTAAAATATTAACTAGTCTAAAAGATGTGACTACTCATTTAAAGAGACTATATTATATTTAAAATACTGTAAATTATTTATTATCTTCAGTGATACAGATCTTATAAAAAATAGCTATAATATTTAATTTTATAAATCACTGAGCTTATCTGATGTGTGTTAGAGTTTTATTAATAAAAGATAAAAAGTAATAATCTTTCTTTATTAGTCTGTTCAATTCTCAATAGTCTACACAGAATCAGAGTTCTCTGTCTAATTTCTTTATAAAAAGAATAGAAACTGTGATGAAAGAGTTACTAATATATATAAATTCTTTGTTCAGTAGATTGTTAAGTATTTTATAAAGAAGAAGAAACTCATCTCAGAATATATTATAGAGAGATTCTTATAATAATTTAAAATTCTTACTATTCTTCTTTTTTAGTTTAATACTGTGATCTACTTCTGACTCTTATAAAAGAGATAAGTTTATAATATTATTTTATTGAAAGATATCTAGATATTCATGATATTACTGAGAGAGCTTTATATAAGAATCTGTTAATATAACTTGAAACAATTTCTCTAGAGTTTTCTTAATATTGATTAGAGCCTCAATCTGAGTGTCAGTAGCTGTCAGAGAAGAGCCCTCAGTTAAAACTATATTAATGAAGACACTGAGAGAGGTGATGATCACATACTGCAGCTGTGAGATTATATCAGAAGTTAAACAGACTCTCAAAGCAATTGTTAAACAAGTAAATGAGATTATCAAGAATATAACAAAGAGAGCAGTAGTAGCAGCAAGACACATGCTCAGTGAGAACATAATACTAATGACAGACACTCAGAATATCAAGACAGAGTTGACAGTGAACAATAACTGAATGCATGAATGAGAGAATAAAGTGCACATGAAGCATGAAATGTATACAGTGCTGATTAAGAGCATATCACTGAATATCATTGACTGAGACACTCTGAAATAAGCAGTTGAGAGTGTATATAAGCAGAATTCAACTCTATGATGCAGAGCACTGATTCACAAGATGAATAAAATCATAGTCAAGCAACAAAAATCACATGAAAGTATAATTATCAATGTGACAGCATCATATTAAGTTAACACTCTAATAGACAGTGATATTATTCTGAGTAATGAATACTGCACAGCTGAGATTTTTCACAGAGAAGCTTGAGTAACTCAATACTTCAACTGTCAGTAATATAAATATATCACTCACTTCTGTTAAAGAGAGAAAATCTGCAGTTACTGTGCATAGAAGAATCACAGTGATAAAACATGCTCTAAAGTACTAGAAGACAGTAAACTCAAGTGCAGCAACTGTGAAGAAAATCACACAGTCTGAAACTTCAGCTGCTCAGAGAGAAAAGCTGTCACTAAAAATATAAAGAAGACACTGATAGAGTGACTCAAGCACTATAAGATAAAAGCATCAGACACAGAAGACTTCAACTATTTAAAAAAGAGAAACAGATTACAACAGAATGAATCAGCAGAAACACTCAGAAGAGTAGAAAGACTCACAGATATAGTAAGAGCAGAAGCACTATAGCAAGAGTTCATGACAGACTTCATATAAGCTATAAGTAGTCAAAGTATAGCTAGAATATCAGCACAGAATGATATAACACAGAGCATTTAACAGAATGAACTATGAAGAAACATCTAGCTATTCTACAGTACAATGTGCATAAGTCAGACAGAGTTATAAGATCTCTTCTAGTAAAGTCTGAAACAGTACTAAACTACAATATAATTATAATATAGAAACTGTGAATACAGAAATAACTTAGAATAGATATATATTGTTCAGCAAACTGTGACTTCTGATAGATAGAAATGAAGAAAGAGAGTATAAGAGTGTGTTTTCTAATTAATAAATAACTGACAGTAAGAATATGAAAGATTAAAACAGTCTTCACATATATACTAGTGCTCACACTGAAAACAGAAAGAGAATTAATCAATATTGTGAACATGTATGCAGCACTGTCAGAGAGCTATACAGTAATACTCATTAACTCTTTTATTCATCAGCTATAAGAGATGATGAAGAAGATAGAAGCAGCACTACATATGTAAACTGATAGTCAGAGTGTATAACAAGTGAAAACTGTAGTAATTGAAGACTTCAATATATATCACTCTCAGTGAGAAGATGAAAGAGTTAGATGAAACTTTATTATAATATGAAAGCTAAACACACAAATCAGTGTCTTGAATCTGTATCTAGTAACACTGAAAGAAGCTATAATCTGATAGAACAGAGAAAGCTTCAGTATTACAGTGAATTTAGTCTTTCTATCACTCAGACTTCACAGTATAATAATTAGTTATAAGATAGACTCAGAAGTAGATATAGTCTCAGATTATCTATCAGTGATCACAGTCATTGAGCTCAGTATTACACAGATAAGTAGAGAAAGAAGACACTGATATCAAGCATGCTTAGAGCAGATAATGCAGAATAGTTAAGCACTGCAGAGCTCAGAAGCTCTTCTATTCAGAGAATAGATAAACAGCTATATAGTCTATCTCATAAGCTTTGTGAAGAAACTAGCAGCTAAATATATGAAAATTGTAAGATATAGACAGCACAGCTGCATCTGATAATCATCATAAATTACTAAGATAGTCAATGAATATAAGAAAGTCAAAAGAAATAGACACATCTCTGAGAAAAACATGATCAGAGCTTGAGTACTGTGAAATAGAGAGATCAAGCTAATCAAGATAAACAGCTTCAGAGATCTAATACACAGTACAGAGTTCAAGCTCAAGCTGCTTTGAAAAATGACTAAATGAAAGTGAAGAAGTGATAATATATATACACAATCTTCAAAAATTTCATCACTAAG
>PDND01000403.1:0-14662 GCA_002572855.1 [Emmonsia] crescens
GGGGGGGGGTGCGACAATTTTTTATGTATAAGAGGGGGTTCTGGTTCTGATTGTGATTCTGGTTCTCCAGCGCAGGTTGAAGGGAAAGTTTTAAATCGGGGTGAGGTTGAAAGAAGTTCGTTTTCGCGGGGGGGGCAGACCAGGGAGAGATCAAGGGGGGGAGAGCCGAGCTGACTGTGCGCTAAGCAATGGAGCACGAGGCAGAGAAGGGAGAGAACCCTAGAAGCGAAGGCGACCCTTGTACCTTGTAACTATAACTACCTACTCCGTAACTTGTTGAACAGAGATAGATACTAAAAAAGAATGCCAAGAAGTTAGAGGGAGCCAGTGGAGATTAAGATAGTTGACAGGGCTAGGATATTATTCTACAGAGAGAGTAGGGGTATAGGGTAGGGGGGGGGAAGAATACAAAGCAAAGTGCGATGGGAGATTATCTAGGTAGTTAAACAAACGTTGCGGGAAGGGGGAGGAGGCTTACCTGGAGAAGATAGATAGATACAATCTGATATCCAGAGCACCAGCAGCAGGTAGCAGAGAGGGCAGCAGTATCAATTAGCAGAGGAGAGATGTAAGTTAGTTAGTTGATGTCAGAGAGAGAGAGATAGTTGAGGAGGAGTATCAAGAGTTGAAGAGATGAGGTTGAAGGTTGAGGAGTGCCAGACACACACAAAAACGGAAGGAACAGAAACGGAGCTGGCACGTGGCAGGAGGGAGGAATGGATGGAGCTAGTAGTAGTAAGTAGTAAGTAGTAAGTAGTAGTAGTACTATGCTAGTAGTAGTAATAGTAGTAGTAGTAGTAGTAGAAGGAGTGGGAATATCTGTTAGCAGATATTAGTTAGTCCTCGATCGGATGACTAGTCCAATCAGATTTATTTCTTTATTTCTTTAGAGATACGGATAGATCTTATTTGAATAAGAAATAGACATATCTACGTAGATCTTGTTAATGTTTATTTACTCTATACCCTCGTCCGTGGTAGCTCCGAATCCTAAATAATAGCTGCGAATCCCCCCCCTCCCCCCAGCAGACGCCGATATATGTATGACAATGGAAAGGCGCATTTCGTTTTATATCCATATGCTTTTACTCCGTACTCCATACAGAGTAGACAGATGTATTGTACTCATCAACAGTGCTAGTAATAAATGAATAAAATATCTGCAGAATAACCCATCCACTCATATCCCATGTCCATCTCTCGGCAACCTTAACTCATTGTTCTTCTTCTTTTTTGCCTCCCTGATGTTTCTTCAGCTGGATATTGCCAGTAATAGGCAACAAGGCACACTAAAAGGAGGAGAAGGAGGATATCATTATATCCCAATTAGGCATATGGAGGCATATGGATATTTATTTACCTATGTGTATTTATCCGGGGTATTCTCAATTCCTTTGATGCTCCCTCCCCCCCGTGAAAGTTAAAAACTCGTTCTTGGCGGACTGATTTTCTAGTTCACAAATGCTTCTTCTTCTTCGTCTTCTTTTTCTTCTTCTTCTTCTTTTCTTCTCCGTCTCCAAATCAAACGCTTGGATCCACTTTCTGCCACGCGGCCGGCGGGGGGTGAGGGAAAAAAAAAACAACTAAGAAAGGTCTGTGATTTTTTATTCGTTAGCTACATGAGCTAGTTCGCTGGTATGAAAAATACAACTCTCCCCTCTGCAGGATATATAGTTACAGTTCTAACTTTTAGTGGTAAGGTATAAGATAGGGCGTTTTTGATTCTATTATCATCCTATTATTCTTTATTCTTTATTTCCTTATTCTGACCTTACTCTGTACTATGCTCTTCTATCCCTTAACGGCTTATGATGTGACTATCAAAGCCCGTGCGGGAATGGAAATGGGAAAAACAAACCTTGGCTTGGAAACCTTATAGGCGCCAGAACTAACTAGTTAACTACGGACTATCTGCCTGCTATGTAGTCTGTATTCCTTGAAATATTAGAATATCGGATTTGCTGGTTGAAAATTCTGTATTCTCAACTAGCCATATGTGCTGAGTGGTCTGTTTATAGTATTATTCAATAAAATCACTGGAATTTTTGGGCATTTAAATATGTGTTTATATAACTTTTAGTTTATATATACATCACAATATTGATGTGGTGGTGAGCGTGAGATCAGGCCCGCGCGCGCCCGCCTCAACAAGTTATTCCATATAAATAAATAGTTACACGCTTTGACCCAGGCCAGAACTTCTCAGCAGCTGCAACAAGGGAAGACTACGGACTACAGAGACTAGTTGCATACATACGGAGTACTACTGTACATGATATATTTCCTTTTTCTTCTTCTTTGTCCCTTTTGAGGTTTTTGTGAGGTTTTGTTTTTTTTTGTTTTTTGTTTGTTTTTTGCAGTTACCAGCCAGCCAGTTTGATTGGGAAGAAATCCATCTCTGTCCAATTACAATTATACGGGAGTACCAGAAGTACTCCCGTACTGTACTGACATTTCTCATTGCTTCTCCTTTTTTCTTTCTTTTTTTTTAAATTTTTTTTTTTTACTGAAATATATATACATGCGTAGCAGCGAATTCGCGGATTAACAGAAACAAATATAGCAAACGATTGAGGGACCTCGTACGGCGCAAGTACCTCGCAATTCTCCAATTGCACACCATCGCTAGTTATACCTCCGCCTCAGAAAAGAAAAAAAGAAAAACGACCAGAGGTTGTGCCGTCCTAATCTCAAGCCCGAGAAAGACCCGCGTTCTCGGAGAGTATAACGGTTCGATAGAATTCACGATAAAGACCCAGACAAGCTGCGGACAGCCAGCGTTTTATTGCTGAAAGGGGCTTTGAATATTTCGGAGTATTGAATGTTTCCAGCAGACTGTGGAACGTCAATCTCTTTACTGCTATGAGTTTTGATCCTTTCAAAGAAGGCTTGCTGCTCGTGGGGCATGGTTACCACCACTCCAGCCAGAGAAAGCTTCTTTGAACAAACAATGGCCTTGCGGGCATGTTCAGACTGAGCTAAAGCATGCTCACTCACCTGTTCAGTGATCCCTCAAATAATGGTGAGGATGAACGAGCAGTGTACTTCGTAGGTAGTTTGAAAAGGCGAGATATTGATATTTTGTTGGAGTGAGGAGATAGATGCTCTAGCAATATATATTGAAGAATATATGTGTATTGAATTAAATGAAGTGCTCTGCTTTATATTCCCTCTTGCTTTTGCTGTTGGCCTGTTGCTAATGCAAGTTTCTCACCACCCTATTATTTAACACATTCTATGAATTAGTTTTTATCTCGCCGATTATGTTTTCATTACAAGTTAACTACCAAGGGGGGATGGCTGATATCAATCACCATGCAACGACGCTTTGACCAGACTCATCAACCTTGGAAGTGGACGGGATTCGTTCTGGGGTAAAACATGATATTTATGTTTACTTTTTTTTCCTCTTCCTTTTTGGGTTTGTGTTTTCCTTTTTTTTTCCTTTTTTTTCTTCCTTTTTTTATTTTTTATTTTACAATTACCAGCCAGCTTGATTATTGGGAAGAAATACATTGCTATGCATCACACTGGCATTTCTATATCTTCTGCTTTTATTTTATTAATTTTTTTTTACACAAGTGGGGGACGAGCAAACATTTCCACTCCCGCTCTTAAGGTATATATATGTAGGTACTCTTCGGGGTATATATAGGGAAACAATGGTTACAATTTACGCAGGGCTCCGACTTGCTCAGCGTCGAGAAGCGGATACGGAAACAGAAATGGAAATGGAAATGGAAATATATCATTGCAAAAAAAAAAAAGAGCAGTGTAACTATTGAATTACCATACTGTATATCCCCTTAAAAGGTCAGTCCGCCGTCAGTCAGTCAGTCCCAGTGCGCAGAACATGCACTTATATATGGTGTACCTGTACTTTGTACTTCTCCAAGCATGGATGCATTCTGTGATCCTGGTGTGGGCAGGGTAATAAACTGCTACTGGTCGGCGACCGAATAATGCTTAGACGGTAGTTAACTACGGAGTATATGGTATCATGATTCGTGGTTAGGAAGCGCCCTCCAAACCCCCCCCGTACGTTGATTATTATTGTGTGGCTGACTGGCTGATAGCTACGCTGTACATATGATGATGGCCTTCCGATATGTGCATCATAAAACTCACAATTTAGAAATCTTCATTTTTCAAGAGGGATTGATAATTAGTTAACCTACGGCCGAACTATTTTTGGAATCCGCTAAGTAATTAAGGTAGTCTCTTCATCTTTAACCTTAATACTCCATATCCCACCCAATATAATATACTAGTATCTATGGCTTGATTCCTATCTTGAACAAAGTAATAAGAATTAACCTGGCTATTGAAGAAGGTGGTATGGATGCTAGTACATGTAACTCTACATGTGATTGACATCTTACCTGCATATTCAGCACGGCTTTTTTTTCTTTATTTCTTTGTCTTTGAGAGTTAAGGTTGAGCCAGCCAGCCATCGTGATACCGAGCTAACTTGTCTGTAGGCGTGCAGCAAGCCTCTGCCAACCCCCGGGTGCGAAGCGACGGCGCTAAAGGAGCTCTCCCTCTGCTCTAGCTGTGAGCAATCAGGTTTATCCCTGGCTTCCGTGGGTTTTTTCTCTGTCTGTTTGGGTCAGCGACTGAGAATTATGATACATACTACGTACCTAGTATTTACAATAATGTAGCCAATGCAACCCTTTAACTCTTCCTCATCGTTTCAAAATCATCCTCTTAATATCTAAATTACCCCCGAGACAATAACGGACAATCGGTATAATTATTTATCTTCACGGCAACGTTGCGTTGCATGTATCCTCTCAGCTGAATAGTTAAAGTTAACCGGAAGACCCCCCTTCCATCTCACCAGCTAAAGAAATAAATAAATATGGAAGAAATCTCAGGAGAGGGAAGCCCGATTTCGCCCGCAAGAACCCCTGCCCATGTTGGATGTGGCCAAATGCAACCTCCACCCCTCCCCCTTCTCCTTCTTCTCCCCGGGGGCCCTTAGGGGGGGTGTAAAAAACCATGTGTTTGGATGGATGAGTAGTTTGTGGACTGCGGGACTGCGGGAATTGTGATGTGAAGGAATCCAGGGCTATTGGCATGAAAAGGAATGTGCCATTTTCCCTGTCCTGTGTTACCCACTAGATATGTGCTCCGCGCACCAGGGGGGTGTTGGGGGTAGATTTCCGGCTTGAATGACACCGGGGTGCGAAGAGAGATAAGGGTGAGGTAACGAACCGTTCAACCCTTAGGCTCAGGACTGACTCGCGTGGCATAAATAGCTCAATTTCTTTCTTAAAGTTCTGTCTAATTGCCAGGTGAAATTGCTTGCTCGGTTGGCCTAGGTATATACATGAAGGACTGGCTTGAGGTGCCAATATTCAATTCAAATCAATTGAGCTTGCTTGCTTGCTTGATTCTGACAGCAGCAACATTGACTAGCACAATATTATTCAGGACTAAACAAGGAAAGGAAAGGAAAGGAAAAAAAAAAAAAAAAAAAAAAGCAACAAACCAGAGAGTGGGGCTGAAAAAGGGGAGATGCGTTTCATCAGATGTCTTTCTATGTATCTACAACCAACCCCCTTATATCTAGGAGTCTCCCTACCTGAGATTATTTACCGTATGTCAATATCTATTGACATGCCCATACCCATACCTTTCTTTAACCTATATCATATTTCATAACCCTCTAAATAGCCCCATCATACCCAGTCTATCCCTCCCTCTCATCCCCATCCCCATCAACCTCCATCTCATCAAACTTCAACCCAATCTCCCCTGTAACATCCCACCGATCCCCCGCCGCCGAGCGGCTGACATATTTCACAAACTTCAACGTCCCCGAGTCGCGCAAGACAATGCTCATGCGGTTCCAGCCCGCAGCCATGCTGAAGAGGATTCCATCGTCGCCGTCCGCGCCCGAGGCAGCTTTGTAGATTGCTGGGTCGGACTTTTTGGGCTTTTTCGTTTTTGTGCTAGTGGCGTTTTCTTCGTCATCTTCTTCTTCTTCCTCATCTTCATCTTCGTCGTCGTCGTCGTCGTCGTCGCCAGCCATGTAGATTTCATATCCACCAACGGCGTGGTCTTCGGTGTCTGCCGCATTGTCCTTTGGAGGCTGGTCCTTTCCATTGGTGCTTGACTTGGCTTTATCTTTCGTTTTGCCATCGGCTTCCCCGTTTTCTCCGTCCTCCTCCTCCTCTTCTTCTTCTTCTTCTTCCTCCTCATCATCTCCCTCCTTCTCCCACCCAGACGTTGGGGTCAGGCCAATCGTAAACTCCAGCCGCGGCGTCTCCCCCTCATACCCACTCGCCAATGTATAATCTTCGCCGCGCCGGAAGCGACGTGCGAGAATATTGTAGTCGAGCAGATCACTGCATCCAGTAGCCGCGGAGAGCCATTTCTTGAACGCCCGCGACGGCAATAAATCCTCCAGCAGTTCCTGAATAGGAGTCTTGGTTTTTGTCTCTTGTCCAGTGGTTCGTGGTTGCTGGTATAGATATCGGTGTTTGTGAGGTGGCCGGCTGACTTTCCAGTCTGTTTTCTGCTCGATCTCATGTGACGAGGTGGGGAGGGCGTTGGATTCCCTTTCCTGCTCTTCGATATATTCCCGGAGGCGTGTCGCGAACTTATCATGAAGGAACCGTTCCAGGCTCAGCGAGCAGTCTGTGGTGAAGTTCTCAGAGAGTTCCTCGGTGATATCCGGTGTAAGATACGAGGGCGCGATATACTTGAGCAAGAAGTCCAGGTCGGCCTCTGTAAATTCTGTATCGGCTGCATCTTCCTGCGCATCTTCATACGGCGTAACCTGTGGCTGTGGTCGGTCAAAAGCGTCCCCAGAACTTTGCAGCTGCTGCAGACTACTCCGTTCCGCCAATTTCTCCTCCAACCCTTCCTCATACCCATCCTCCCCTTCCTGCGGAATATGATACCACCCACTAATCGCCATGCGCACTCTTTCCTTCCCGCCCTTATCCCCATTAGGCCCCGCATAGTACACCTCCTCCACATCATGGAAACTCTCCCCAGGCTGCACCGTGAAAAAGCTCAATTGGTTAAACGCGGGGGGGATCGAAAGGCTAAAATCCGGACTGGGAACCTTCACTTCCTTGCCAGTCTCGTCCTTCTCGACCGTGGTCGGGAACAACCGCAGCGCCCCACCCCAGCTCGGTTGCCACGCGACGTCCGGATCCGTCAGGTATAAAATGTAGCTTACGCGCCGGCTCCCGATCACGTCATCGTGGCAGAGTAAATGGCACCCGGCCGTGTAGACATTGATGGCCATGTCGGTCTTGCGGCCACTCAGGTCACCCGCGCCCGTGATCTCGGACAGATACTTGCGGAAAGGCGCAGAGTAGAGGGCGTCGCGCAGCTCGAGGAGGGAAGGTAGTTTGGACAGCGAGGCATCGTCTAGCCCGTCGAGGTTGGCGAGGTCGCCCGATTGGAAAATTTTGTAGATGTCTGTTTCCTTCTCGGTGAAGGAGAGGTGTTCTTGGATCTCGGTGCGGACGGAGCGGAGGAGAGTGGGGTTTATGAGCGGGGAGATGACGCCGTGTTTGTACCTGTTGTCATTGGGTTAGGGTAGATGATGATGATTGTTGCGTATTTTGTTATTGACTGGAGATCTGGGAAGGTATTTGTGCGACTTACGGTGCGGAGTTCGCATAGCTCTGTTTATACTGCTCCAACGTAGCTCTATCAAGCAGTCCGTCGCGGAATCGGGATTTGACGGTCTCATTGTCCAGCACCCGCTTCTTGAGGTCCGGTTGGCCATTGCCATCGAGGCTATTTCGCGCAGACGTTGTTTTGCGCTTCATTGTCCACTACAGGTATGATATATAGGGGGGGCACTTTGCATCAAAGCAGGTGGGACAATTGTGGTGGATGTGGTGTAGTCGTGTAGTGGTGTAGTGGTGTAGTGGCGGTGGTGCGCAAAGCGGTGAAAAAAGTTTTCGTTCGGGGATGTTGGAGGGAAAACCAACTGACAGTATATATAGTTAACTAAACCAACTACCTAGGTGCTTAACTGTAACTGTAGCTAACTTGGAGCTGGATAATGCTTGTCAACAGCCTGCAGTCTACATTTCCAAATGGAGAGAAATACGCAAGATACCTCGAGAAAGTGACAGCTCTCGGTTAATTCCCCTTCAACCTTGTATTATGTGCCCGGTCCTATAGCGGACTATTATTATTCTTCAATTATATAGATATATGCTGTCAGAGATATATAGATACCTGAGACTCAGAGAGTCTTAAAAAAAATTTAATTCTAGAATATTTAATATACATTTTTGCTTTTAATAAATAGTACTCCGTATGACTGTGTACATACATAGAAAGAAGGCCAAGTTCAAAAAAGTTTATTTAATCTTGAATAACGTCCTTAGAATGTGTAATTCTTCAAGTTCATGACAGCATGTCAAGACAGCTGAATATATATATAGAGCTGTATAATGATCTGATATACTACTTCCTTCTCCATTCTTGTCTGATTTCCCATGTCGCTGCATTATCAACAGTCAGAATAGACCTTGTATTTTGCATGATACGGATGGGACCTCGCCTGGTGTATTTTACACATGTTACCGCTGTGCCCCTTCTCCTGCCGCTTCTTCATCCATGCATTACTTTTGAGTGTCACCCAACGTTAGGCCTTGCAATATGGCTCCAAGACTCCCCCCCCCTACACAAAGCTGCATCCCATCCGTGATATGATAGAGAGTCACTAATCACATGTGAAATGGCCGAATAAGCTGAATGTAGCAAGGTTATGATCATAAATATTCGCAGAAACTTGCAGCAGTTCGGAAGTGTCCATGCACCCATCTCGAATAGGCCGACCGTAACACCACTGATCATCGGGGCGCTCTGCGACCACCTGCCTGACGAACCCGGTCTCTATCTGTTTGTCGTGGGCTAATCACTCCTTAAACCAAGGGTCATCTAAAACTTGTCTCGCTGATGCTCTTGCAGACGGCTCAAACTGCAATAACTTTCCTATTATCTGCCCCAGCCTCACTATGTCCTCTCTTGTGAGATCAGGACTCTTCAGGTCTTCAAAGTACACTTCTTCCAGCCATTCGTGTAAGTTGGGCCCAGTGTTTTCTGTGATTCTGATGTCCCCTGCGTTCATTGTATCCCATATCCCTTGCCATCTTTCAGGTAGATCATCACTTGTCATCTGTTGCATTTGACCAACAAGGATTGTGGGTGTTGTCAAGAAGGTGTCAAAAGGTGGCTGGCCTGTGAAAAGTTCAAAGAGCTGTCATACCTATTAGTTTACTGTTGTATAGTGTTTAGCCTTGGATGATTTCACCCACCATGCATCCCATGCTCCACAAGTCAACATGATAATCTATGCGATCTTGAAATATAACTTCAGGTGCCCGAACAGGTAGAGGCGTGTGTAGTGTTTGAGGAACTGCAGTGGGTAAAAATGATTCCCCGAAGTCGATTATTTTGATCGACTGGGCCGAATTCCAAGAATGCGTCCGGTATGAGGTAGGCCTAACGATATATTGGGGTATGCCGGACTCCAGGTCTTTCCCATCGCTCCTTCGGACATAGCCAATTTCTGGTTTTCCTAGCATCTCAGTAAACCCCTCTTCGGTTACATTGTCCATGTAAGGCATAGTGAAGGCCAAATTGCGGGTATGCAGATCTATACTAAGTGAGAATTGTTCAAAATATCCCTAAGAGAGTGACCTACCCCCATGTCCAATATTATGTTGGTGCAAGCTATCAAGCCCGATAAGACTTTGCTTCGCAATGACTTTGGCGAGCTTCCCAGGGAGTCTCCCGTCAGGAAAGTGTGCATCAATTGTGTCCGGAATATTAGGCCCCAGAAGCTCATAAACTAGGCATTTATGAGATCCATTTGGGCCCTTTAGATTGAAATCATCAAGCAAGTGCACCGTATGTTTCAGGCAAAAATGATGAGATGCCAAGTCCTTCATGGTTTGGAGCTCTCGCGTGTCTCCATCCTGGTCCCTTTCTGCAACAGAAATTTTGACAGCAACATAAACCTCTTCCCTGCAAACAGGCAACTGCTTGGTTAGCTAGAACTACCATGAGTCACACAATTTTGTACAACCTTTGATCTCTCGCCGCCCAAACTGTCGAGTAACCTCCCCATCCTAGTTTATGTAGCACTTTATACCTTCCAGCGTTCAGGTATTCTCCCAAGGTGACTGGGTGGTAACCGCGTTGTCGGTAGCGATGAAGTGGCTCCGCGTCAACGGGGGAAATATAAAGAGGCTGGTTCATCTGACTCTTGTCTGGATGAGTAGACATGGACTTAGAGACAATGCAAAGTCGTGAGATGCTTCTCAAGGGGACAGTACGTCTCGATAGTATCCAGGCAATTGCCATTAAATAGTGTCCTGGCATTCAGCGAGGGTAACAGCGCTGTCAAAGTTGTCTAATTTATGGGTTTGCCATCTCACTCAGTCAGTATATTCTTCAAGCCTCTTCCAGATATAGCCCATCTCTTTCTGATCAAGAGGTTTGTACTATACATCTACTGAAAGGGAATCATCAGCAGACTCTCTGCAAGAGCTATTTGAATCAATCAAGTTTCAATCTGATACAGCTTTGGAGGGTGGAGGATTGAGCAGATTTCTAGAGAGAGTGATATGAATTGCTTTTCCAGCGGGCGTTTCCTCACAATATACATGACTATGAGCCACCAATTCCCAAAGCTGTGTTGCCGGCACTGGAGATGTCCGTCTCGTTGAACTAGTAGAGTCCAGGGAGAGGTCTTTCCGAGATTTAGCAGTGCTCTCCTGCTGCCGGTCTTTGTCTTCAAAGGGCTGGGGCTTCGCGGAAAGCAAAGGGTCCAGACGGCTACGCAATATGTGATGATAATTTTAAGATCCCGCAACCTGTCTCCGGAGCCCATAAGAACGGAGGCAACCCTAGCCAAACTATCCAAAGGTTATATTCAGCATTCACGTGATATTCGCCGGGCATCCTTACATCCATCCCTCCGTCCTCCAGACGCGGCTTCTTGCCACTCAGACACATGGAAAAATCTCTGGGATATACTATGATGCATATCAGCGAAATCCATCCCGCATTACCAGCTTCGGTGTTTACTTTTGTCGTAAGGTGGTGGATAGCGCCAAAATCGACGTCCCACCGCAGTCTC
This sequence comes from [Emmonsia] crescens, assembly GCA_002572855.1. Lineage (NCBI taxonomy): Eukaryota > Fungi > Ascomycota > Eurotiomycetes > Onygenales > Ajellomycetaceae > Emergomyces > [Emmonsia] crescens. Next base: position 11,132 of record PDND01000403.1, read on the forward strand.
TACCGTATCGATATCCTCCGTCTATCCGAGGGTCTCCCTTAGGCATCTTCCTATCCCGAGCATCCCTGAGTGATATTAGAGGAATCAAAACCTGTTCTGTCGGGTCGCGATGTACTGGTATGATGATCACTTATACTGACGGTGCCCAGAAAATTCTTGGTCAGTGGTATGAATCCCTACCGTCAAAACAGACTATTATTTATGAAACAAAGAACGGCAAACCTTTCGAGAAACTTCACTTTCAGCTGTCCTACGAAAACGGATCTACCGTATTTCGTGAAGTTACATTATTTCCTCTGTCCAGTAATTTCAATGAGACTGTTAAGGACATCAGTTATGGTGTGAGTGCCTTTCCGCCCTAGGTAGCTCTGTGTTGACTCTTTCTGACATATGCCAGGATAATATCATTTGGTGGTATTCAGATCCCTCTGATGTGATCCTTTCTCAGTCTGAGGATTATGACAGGTCTGAGGACTCCACTACATCCGATGACGGCGATTCTACTATTGTTATATTAGACATAGTTTCTTCCTCGACAATATCTAGATAATATCTACTGGACCGTTATTGAAGCAACATTAAGCTGGAAAAATGTATAATCCTTCCGATCCCTGGTTGAGTAGACAAGCTTTTGTGTTGGGAAAATAAGAGGTTGTACGTAGCGATACCACTACAGCTCCTACCCTACTATCTCCACTATTTCATATATTCATCAGCCAACTACAATTGCTTGTTAATACTCACTAATTACTAGCTTCTTGGCTCACACATTCCTTTTATTATAAAAGCCCTATATTTTGTATGTAACTAGCTAGAATAGATAGTGATATGATCAAAAAAAGTGTAATCTTAATATATTTGAAAGTTATATATTTCTGATAGTTATGAGTCTGATAAGCAGCATCTGAATAGAAACATAATATTAATTACTACTCTCTTTTATATATATTCTGAGATAATTATCTGATATATACATCAAGCTCAAGAGCTTTAAAATCTGAATTCTGAAGATATCTATCTTCATTCAAAAAATAGTCAAAATAATAGATATTATAATGTTAAAAGAGTTCATTTATCTGAGTACTTCAGAAGATTGAAAACTCTGATATAAATATATACTAGAGAAAGCTATAAGTAATGATATATTGAACTTCATAGATTTTAAAAAACTTCAGTTATTCTCTGAGCTAGAATCTTTGAAGAAATTTTAATGTTCAGAGATTTTAATAATTGAATTCAGAGCTCTATATAATATGAATATAATAGATTGAAAGATTGATAAAGATAACTATAATCTCTTGAAAATGAGAATGATAAAGATAAAAAGTATAATATGAAGAACAGTGAATATTAATAAGCTCTATCATATTTATAATGAAAACAAAGATATGAAGAAGATTTTAAATATATTAAAAATACATCTCTGTTCTACTATCTTCAACTATCAGAGTAATATATATTCTCAATATTATATTCTCTGCAAAGTTTTAAAAGAAAAAAGTATAGAGAACTGACTAAGTGAATGAGCTCTAATCAAGAATAATATTCAAGATATGAAAATTACAGATCAATTTACTATAGAAATTAATTTCTTAAATATGAATTTAGTGATAGATTCAGAATATATACAGATATAAGCAATGAATATTGAAGATAATGAAGTAACTATATTATTCATTAAATTAGTGAAACACTTTAAAAGATAATATAGAGATATAAGTATATTTAAAGAAGATAATTCTATGAATTTTACTACTCTTAATAGAAAATCTTAGTAGTAAAATATTTTATTCACTTCTACTTCTTCATCTTCTGTGATATTTTAAAAATGTATATACAGAGTATATTATGATTACAAGATCTTGTCAAGCTATTAAAACAGCATCTTCTTTCAACTCTGTATAATTAATACTATATAATATTATCTCTAGATCATTTTTAAATACTTCTTCTAGAGAATAAAGAACTGTATATTATATAATAATATTATCAATGTTTTAATAAGAGAGTAAGAAAATATCTCTGTTTTCTTTAATTAAAATACAGTATTTCATTCTATAGAGAAAGAGCAGAGAGCTCTGCAGAGACATTATATATAACTAGCTAGCTAACTTATACTACTAGAGATTAGTGATTTATTTCTAATATATCTGAGTTACTGAAATATATATATAAATTCTTATACTATAGATAGTATTTTTAATAAAATAGTATCTCTTCTATATAGATATATATCTCTTCTGATTTAGTAACTGATTAAGTCTACTTCTTTAATTTTTTATATAATTATCTCTCTGTAATATCACTGCAGATCTACTACTACAGTATCTAATATATTATAGTTTAAATTACTTGATCTGACTACTTATTAAATCAGCTTAAGCTTGAATAATATATTTTATTAAAAAGAGATTTCTGAAACTCAGAACACTGATAAACTATTATAGACTCTTTATTTTAGAACTGATTTTTAAATATTTTTTAATAACTAATTAATATCTCTGACTTTCAGATATCTAAATTTTTTTAAGAACTCTGAGATTTCTGATACAGTCTTACTGTATAATATAAAATTATCTATTATTATACTATTATTAAAATCTCTTCACTTCTACTTCTACACTGAAGATAAGAAGATCAAAGTTAAAAATCTATAACTCTATAAAAACAAGACTTTGACTGAATATTACAGCTTCTATTAAGCTTTTAAATAAAAGTTCTGTTTTAATTTAATTTATTATAATACTCACAAGATTCAGATCTTATATACTGTTAGTCTTTTTAAAAACACTCTCACAACTATATAAATAATTAAAGAAAAGAAGCTAGAGTGTATGAATACAGTTCTATTCTAAGAGAAATTTAAAATCTTTCTTCTAAATTAAATTGAAGATTACTGTAATTATAATTTTATAATAATAATATAGTTTAATAGTTTTTAGTAGAAAAATGATGAAATCTCTTCTGATTTTAATATAGAATTTAAAGAATACTGAGAGAAACTTTTAACTAATTAAAATCAGTTGAAAACTCAGCTCTATTTTATTAAACTATTACTTAAGATATGAATAATGATTAATCAGTATTAAAGTCTGTCTATTAATTGAACTGAGCTAGTTAATCTAGCTACTTATATCTTTCATTAAAAGAATAAGAAAGAAAAGTAAGTTTTTAAAAAATTCACTTCTACTGTTTCAAGTATGAGAGATAAATAGTATTATAATAATATTAAAGTGATAGATATAAAATATACATTGAGAAATAATAACTTCTTCATCACTACTGAGAAATGAAAAAAGAGAGAAGACAAGAATCTGTACTATATCTATAAATAGAATAGACACTATACTAGTATATATCTGAAGAGTAAGAAGAGTAAGAATAAAAATAGTAATTCTTCAAAGAACGCTATTATTATTATTATTATTTTTCAATTATAGATATATACAGTCAGAGACTATGATATCTATCTGAGACTCAAAGAGTCTCAGAATTTTTCTAACTCTAGAATACTAATATACATTTTTTCTT
>PDND01000404.1:0-14552 GCA_002572855.1 [Emmonsia] crescens
AAATCAATTAATATATATATACATATCACACATATAATAAAAAGTTTTATTATTATAATTTATTCAATCAATTGATAATCAATTCTACTCAGCTGTCACACTCTGTCACAGTATTTTAAGCTAGGGAGGTCAGGTGCGGGCACGGGCCCTATCTGCGAGGTCTGCTTATGTCATGAGGTCGAGTGGCGCTTTTAGCGAGGTCGACTTTTCTGCTTCCTGTTAACTATGCTCTGTACAGAGTTAAATATGCTTATGCTTAACACGTTTGAGCCACACGTGTCAGAACTTAATCCACCGAACAAAATAGAGGCAGCGAGCCAGTTGTGGCCGGCCAGTGGGCAGTGGTCATTGCTTGCCAATGCTTGGTATGGCACAGCCACAGCCCCATTCCACGCAATGGGGTCTGTCAGTTGGTTGCTGAAGATTGAAGAAATAATATGGCGTCTTCTCTCACTACAACTACAAAAAAGAAAAAGAAGAAAGAAGTGCAAGGTGTTTTTGGGTTGCGAAGGTAATCAATATCAATTCCCATGTTTGAATCCCATACATACATCCTTGTTAACCAAACTTAATAGTAACGGAGTGGCCGAGGCGCCTTTTATTCTTCTTCACATTGCATTAATAATATTATTATTATTATTGCGTGTTGTATTTACATCCATTATACCGGGAGCAGAAGTTAAAGGGAAATCCGCTGAAGAACGGAGAATAATGACCTGGATCATCTATGGACAGAGGCTGAACGCCGTCATCGTATCCTTAGCCAGGGCACAACCAGCTAAAATTCGGGCGGCTCGCTTGGCACCAAGATTAGGCATCTTTAGGGGGGATTTAGGGCAGAGACGGGGTGCCTAGAACCCCCCGGGAAGAACAGAGGATGAGTCAAAACAAATATGGACAATTTAAGGACCCGTCATAACCTCGCTTTTCGTATATTTCTTCGTGTTCATCAAGTGACTCACTCTTGTTGTATCTGGCTATTGGCTTATTCTTGACCAACACAGACGTTTAAAAGAAGGCCCTCCTCAGCAGCGTTCAAATACTTGAAAGGTTCAAGCAGCCTAGCTTTTCATCAATAATGGCGCCCAAGGACTCAGAGCCAGTCTACTTCTGGAAGCCAGAATCAGAAAATGGGTATCTGGGCCAATGGTATCCGTCGGAGTTTACCTGGGAAAGACATCTCGAAAACCAGATCGATGAGGTTGAGATCCTCAAATATGACAACGCAGAACAGTAAGGATATCGGTTTTTGTCTTTCTTTCTTTTTTTGAAAGGGACAAAAAGAATTGACCATGGTTTTTTATATACCTACCTAGGTTCATGATGCACCGTAAGGGCCTCCTTTTCGCGCCAGCCGACCCCATCAGCGAGGAGATCCTCGCCCGAGACTATGCATCACCCCATCCTGCAGATCTCAGAATACTAGGCCGGCAAATACCCAACTTCGACGATGCAGTGTGGAACAAACATCGCTATGGGATCGTCGTCGAGGGCAATTACCTCAAATTCACTCAGAACCCGCACCTCAAAGCGAAACTCTTGGCTACGGGGGCCAGTGAACTTGTAGAGGCTAGTCCACGAGATCGGATATGGGGTGTGGGATATGGAGCGAAGAATGCTGGCGCGATGAGGAAGACTTGGGGGTTGAATTTGCTTGGGAAGGCGTTGATGGAGGTGAGGGAACGGATTCGAAAGGAGGAGGAGGAGGAGCTTGCGGCTGTTGGTGGGAAGAAGGAAGGGGAATAAAGGGGGGGCCTGTGTATTGTATATAGGGAGGTATGAGCCTCTACACATATTTGTGTGCATGTTTGGTTATACCCGTCATATTTGAAGAGACGGGTCTATTTCCCTGAGAACCGAAATACCCCGAGTTTTTCCTAGTTTTGCCCGTTTGAGCATACCACTCGCCCTTAACGATTCCTATGATTTTGATTTTATACTACTGCGTAGTTAATTGTAATGGGGAGCGTTAAATTATATTTTCAACAAGATCACCCCATATCACCTGGCCAATCAAACCCCAGCAACTCCAACCTCAACTCCTTTTTTCCATCTCATCATCGAAAAAACTCAACCTCGAACTATTCCAGCTTCTCGTTGGTTCAACCACTAATATGACCAACCCAAATTACCTGACATTATATATAATAAGGATAGCCTCGGATCATAGTTCAACTATGTTAAGCTTCGCCCAACACAATAGCTAACGTCATACTGACCTCCATTCCCAACCAGTTGCCAGAGGATGCGAAAATTAGATACATATAGCGAGGGTAATCTTGAAATTTCCAATTTCAACCAAAATATTTTGACAAAGACGATATACAGCCCATATATACAATCCTAATACCTCATCAATCAGACATCGGAAATTAGGGCAAAAGAATTATATCCTCGACAATGTTTTGGATCCCGTTTCCGCTCTGCTTCCAATGCGGAACAGACCAGAATCCGTGTCGTTGCAAAGTAGTTGGTCCAACTTTAGGTAAATATGCCCCGCCGCACGCTATGTATGAGTCGTTCCGTCTCGCACAATATTTGCTTGAGTGAGAAGGAATATTTGTTTGTTGTTCCCCATCATTCGTTTTTTAACACGTTTTACATATAGGATTCCTCACAACTGTTCTGAGTGCCGTATGTGCAAAGACCCCCACCTTTTTCCCACTCACTCAAATGAGGAGAGTTGAGTGTGGTTGTTTATTTACAATTTGCAATGCATGCAAAAATATATCTAACCAGGAATATATCTGCCTATCTATTTATGAAACAGATCGTGTTGTGGCCGGCATCAATCTTTTGCGGCTGCTGGGCTACGAAGACAGGATCACAGTGCGTTCTCTCTCTCTCTCTCTACTCTACTCTACTCTTTATCCATGTGTCTTGTTTTTATTGCATAGGGCAAATGATTGCATTTTTTGTATTAACCTAGGCCGATTTTAATATTCACAGGCTTCTCGGGACTCCGGTGGAGTGGAACGCAAAAGTCAACGAGGCTATCCCATTTTGATAATGGCGCGTTCGCACATACATACGTACATCATGCATTTGAGAGACATTGTTCATGGTGGTTAGGTATCTTGAAGTTTTTCCTGATTGAAATTATGTCGAGTGTTAATTAAACATTATTTAAGGAAAATGTTCATGAATTCAAGGACATCCAACCCTGCTTTCTGGGAAAACTGACTGTTTCTTTTTGATGTTTTGACGTCATTTCACACGGTTTCAAGTGATGGTACCGGGACTAGGTATATATAATGTAGGATTTCCCATGTCTTTCTTTATATATATTTTTTTTAAAAAAAGAAAACAAAGGTGGTCAATGGCTGTTTAGGTAGCAGGAAACCTCAAGCCTTGGACAAATCATGCTGGCATTTTGACATGGCACGCCTAGGCTGGCTGGGTACACATTCTATATGTTACCTCTTTCAATCCTGAATGTGTATTTCCAGCGGAGGTAATATCTAGGGAATAATGGGGAAAATACACATTTACCCCTTTTTGCACAACTAATCCAAGGTGTTTTCCTCAACACAAAAATGAAGGAAAAGAAAGGAAGAAGAGCTGACAATTGTTAGAAATATTGCCGGTTTTCTTTGAGTTCTTTTCCTGCAATATGATGATTATGACATTCAAAGCCGAGAAGATAGGGGGCTGAATATAGTCTGCTGTTGCTCAGTTCAGCAGAGTCAACTTTCCACTACACATACAACGCCAAACAGTCTCGGTGATGATATCAACTGTCGGTGGACTCAGAAAGTGAATGTCATTCTCAAAGGAAGGAAAGATCCAGATGCAATTCCACAACTTTCCAACACCTTCGTCCTTTCCATATAACCGGCGATACATGTTGATATTTTAAACTTGGCCTGCTTATTATACCCCTTTCTTTTCTATCTTCTCTACTTCTGCCATTGAATTGTAATTTTTATCACGCAGAACTTAGTGTCGACATCTTACCTACTCTGTTACCGTTGTGTCAGTGAATATACTTATCTCAAACCATGGATGATACCCCACAGGAGCTCCCCCCAGAGCCAGAACACCTGGGTCCCGACGACTTCGACGCTGACGAACTGGCGCTTCGAGATGAGCTTGACGATAGGCTCAGGGCCGCAATCGCCAGATATACTGAAGCGCCATTTGGAAGCTTAGACTGCCTAACCTCTCGCTTGCGGGAGGTAAACCTCAAATTCCAGCTGAGTCAACTGGATTGGCGCGTATGTTCAAGGAAATACAGAGGGATAGACGAGAATGATGCCACCTACTCCAGAATAGTAAAGCATTATTGCTTAGAACAAGGCATATTTATCACAGAGCGTGAGCGGCTTGGAAGGGAACTGTGGCACCTATACCGAAAATCTACAGAGCGAATGTCTGATACTGGGGCTGGGCGCGAGCTAAAGCCCCAGAATTTAATTCATCTCACGGAACTATTTGTGTTACTGATGAGAGAAATAACCCCAGAGGAGGAAGTAATTTTTCTGGCCGATATGGAAAACGAATACGGCCTTGCAGAAGCAATTAACGAAGTCTGGTGCCCTGTCATAGGTTGGGCTCAAAAATCAGACATGAGTGCAGCGTATATTTTCCCAGCGCAAGTCGGGCGAGAGACCATGGGGATTATTTTGGGAGACGGATTCGACGGCAATATCAACGCGGCGGAAAATGGGCTTTTCTTGCCACCCGCTGTCAAATATGCTTTCGAGAACTACCAGGTTGCAATAATCCCAGATCAAATTGGAGCTCGTCCTCGCGAGTACAAGTTCGTAGTCCTCGATCCTACGCTCTTCTGCCAAATGGTGAATGAAGAGATGTCATTCAACGAGTTGCATGGGCGGAAGCTCATTTTCAAACCAGGGACCGTGTTCAGGCCCAACCCGCGATATATTCATTTCCATTTTGCTGTGGCTATGCGGCTGGCGTCGCGGATTAGGGGACCTGCGAAAGAAATACCCCACTGGTTACTTTCGGAGCTTGGAGGGGTGTGGAAGGACCCGACTACAATTATAGCGGAGGATTTACTTATTGGATTCGTTGAGGTGCTTGAAACTCATCGGGAGATTCGTGAGAGGAAAATGGCAGCAGAACAGGCTTCTGGAAATACGACTGAGGTGTCAAGAAATTGAGATTTTGTCGGTGCTGACAGAGCGAGGCTTAACTAGATAAACGGGCTTTTGCTTTTTTTTCTATTTTGTTGTTTGATTGTTAATTATTGTTCACCCACTCTCAGTTCCCCTTCGTCTTGTATATTATTTTTATCTTTCCCTTCCGTCGTCGTTACTCTTGTTGGATACCCTTGCGCGGACGACAAATGGAATATATTCCCTTAGCTTTTACGGAACGCTTCGACTCTTGAGAATCCTGTACAGTACAAATATAAACATAGACATGATACATGACCGACGAAATATTGTTGCCTGAGGGTTAAATAAGCACGGTCAAGCCATGAACCCAGAATGGAAACCTAGCATAGTCAAAAGCGGCACCCCTTTAAAAAACGTAAATAAGGAATGTTGGATATGAAGGAAATAACAAAATATTGAAAAAAAGTAAAAGAAGACTAAAAAGTAACGTAGCCAAATATTCCAATACCAGCTAACAGCAAAAGCGCAGTTGCAGGAGGTATTAGAGAAATGGCATATAGATCTCAACCCATTCTCTTATTCTTATCTTCAGCATTTGTTACATCCGCCCAGCTTCAACGGAGGGAATCCAGGGCTCCGCATCCCCAAACTTCTCCACAACAAGCCCAACGCTCCCAGGGTTCGCATACCCGGCCTCCTTCTGGCGCTCATAGCTCACCATGCGCAACCGCTGACTCTCCCGCGGGGTCAGCTGCAGGTAAATCTCCACCCCAACAATATGCAAAAACATCGCAATCCACAGCGCCATCCCGAAGGAAATGTTAAAATTCGCTCCAATCTGCGCGGGCTCTATGCCGTTATCATCTGCTTTGACGATGGATACGGGCTCGTAACCTGGCGGCAGCGTTGTGCCGTTGGGCGGCGGTGCGCACATGGGATACGCAACGAGGTAGGAGATGGGGATCTTGTAGAACTTCCAGGTATAGTCGATCTTCTTGCACGGCCAGACTTCATAGTAGGTGCCGAGCTTGGTGATGATTCTGGAGATGATTTCCAGTAAGGGGCGGATGGTCACGATGCTGCCCATGTAGAACATGGCTCGGAGCATCCAGGCGCGGTGCTGCTCGATTTGCAGACGGCGGATGTTGTAGTAAGCCATGCCAACGCTGACGGTACTGATTAGCACGAGCAGGCCTAGGCCTAGCTGCACATCGTGGCCGCCGCCAAAGGCGTGGCGGGTGATCATTAAGGCGCCGGCATTGGAGGCGAGGAATAACATGATGATGAGGTATCCGTTGATGCGATGGAAGAGTATCGCTCGATGTCGGATTGAGGGTATGAATTGAAAGATCACGAGGATTGCACAGGGGAGGATGGTACCCAGATGAAGTGTGATGCCAACCCTTCTGAAACCAGCGTGTTGGTGGAACCACTCCCCGGGACCGCTGGCATTGGCATAGCGCCCGGCGATGTCGAGGTATTGCAGGCGTGCAAGGGTGAAGCCAAATAGGCCGCCAGCGAAGATGAAGAAGAGGATGAAGTTGTAGGACTTTTTGAAGCCCATGAACCCGAGGATTGATTTCCAGAGAGTCATAGTGAAGATAGGACGGGGTTTCCGGGGGGGGGGGGGGGGTATGGTGATTAGAATGTACATGAACCTTGGAAAAATATAGAATGGCCTATCCAAATACCTAGGTGTATATGGTTTATATTCGGCTCAAGGGCTCAAGGGCTCAAAGGTAGCAGTAATCGTATATATATGCAAGCAGCGGAAACGTTCCTCGAGTACAGATGGACATCGCACCCCTTGCCAGGCGCATATTGGGCCAGGCCCAGTCACCATCCACTGCGTGGCTCAAGCATATACAATGCCGATTCATAATGATAGCTTTTCAGGATGCCTTGCGAAAAGGTGCTTCCTCGCTAACTGCTAATAAGAAAAAACCGTCACACTAAGGATTCCTTAATGAGGATGTAAGCAGTATGCCTTTTGGAAAAGCTTTATTCCAAAAATGGCAAAAGGATCGTAAAACAGAAAAAGAGGAAAGAAACCATGATCTCTCAACCATTAATTCTCAATGGAGAATATTCGCTTCTCGCCAATGAGCTTAGAAGGAAATGAGCCCCCCTCGAACACTGAATACGAGCAGAGATCTACCTTGGGCGGTTTGGACATTACGAAGGTGGAATCGTAACGGCTTTTTTTATTGCGCGTCGTCGGTCTAGATATAACTTTTGATTTGTCTTGAGCGAATGGCGTACGAAATATCGATTGAATATAAGATCCGCCTTGGATGTTCCCTAAAAAGCTTGAAGAAGCCGAATGAGCTTGAATGAGGTTGCACAGCAGGATGTAGTTATTTGTTGTGGAGTGCTTGGCTCGTGCTGTTGGGCAAGGCAAGGCAAGGCAAGGCGGACCCAACAACCGCTATTAATAGCTCAGCCGAAGGAGAATATATATCATATATCATATATCATATATCATATATCTCTTGTGTTAGGCAGAACACATCATCGACGTTTCAACGCGAATTTTCAGTGGGGTTACAGCAGAAAAATATAATGCTGGATTCAATCATATGCCGATAATTAACCCGCCCTTACTCCGTATATCCTGGATGAATATATCGCTCTCCTCGAACTATGGTCCGGAGACCTTCCTGCGGCCATTTTCAGGTGGCCCATTCTCCTTCCCGCAAGAAATCTTGAGGAATCGTAAAACCATTGAAAAGTTTCGGCTGAGTTGTTGCTTTTTTTGCAAAGATAATTTCTTTCATGCAAGCAGTTAGCTATCAACTGGACCATTATGCACATGCAATTTCCGAAAGAGAAAAGCAACATAAACGAGGGAGAACGGGGAACGGGAATGAGGCTTTAAAAACGATAAAAGAAAAGAAAAACAAAAAAAGGAAACAAAAGGGTATATAATTGTGTATGGCCCAAAGGCTTCCAATCCCAAAAAGGCGCAATCTTTGCTTTTGAAGACCAATGTCAGCCGCCAGTTTCTCGAATCTTGCAGGGCACACATGCTCGAGCATCGCAACTAGGGCAGCCCAGCAGGTAAATTGGGCAGTATCTATCACAATACTGGCACGAATCAGCACCATAGATGTATGGCCACCACCGAGCGTGGTGGCAGCGTCTGCTATCCTGCATTGGAGGCGGGGTTGGTGGTTGTGCTGTGTAGAACGTCCTCGGACCTCGCCTCATCTCCTCCTCTATGTCATCAAGCACGTCCTTCATTGCATTGAAATTGAACCCGTCCTTCCTTTGAAAAGAATCTTTTTTCTTTCTCTCCTCTTCCTTTTTCCTTTCCTCCTCCTGCCTTCTAGCTTCCTCTTGCCGCTTTTCTCTGGCTCGTCTCTCATCTTCTCGTCTGCGAAGTGCATCGGCTTCCTCTTTCATTCGCTTCAGCCTTTCCAATATATCGCGGACTTCTTTTTCCGTATAAGTCTTCTCCGTTCCTTGGCCGCCTGCACCTGCGGTCTTCCGCCCACAGGCCTCCTCATATGTATCCCATTCTCTTTTAATTCTCTCGTATTTGCAGTCGAAACAATATCGTTTCGATGCATCGCTCAAAGTTTCCCACGCACTTTGGACCTGCGAAATGGTTCGAGTTAGGCCTTTCTATCGTTTCGGGACGTCCAGGTCTTCTCATAACCTCAAACTAACCTTGACGAATAGAGTCGTTTCTATCCCCGGGTTTTTGTCCGGATGGGTTTCCAAAACACGCTTATGATATGCCTTTTTGATATCCGATGCCGTTGCGCCTTTCGACACTTTGAGAATGCGGTAGCAATCGATTTCCTTTGGCTCGTTCATCTCGGATCTCTGACTGTAGACTAGAAGGGGCCAGGCGGCCGGGAGATGGGTAAAAAAAAGCCGTTTGAAAATTGAAGATATTCTACCGGCTTGAAGGGTTCTGCAAACACTCTCCTTCAGGTAGCAAACCTTTCAATCCATCAAATAACGAAAGGTGACAGACAACCTTGAAGAAGAGGGGGGGGGTTTCACCGCCACACTTGCCCTGAGTGAGTGAGCCTCGCTGAGCCTTGAGGCACAGTAACGCTTCAAAAAATAAGTTTGATTGAGGCACCCCGGTAACTTTGCCTACCTTAGCCGCCCTAAATCGCTATCTCCCTCCCTCCCTCCCTCCCTCCCTAATCCTGTGACAACGGATGTTATATTATGTCCGCCATTTGGGGGCCATATTTACGCAACACTCTGAAGACCCTCAGCGAAGTGTTTCGAGCCTGCAGAGTGAGGCGTCATAAGCGCTGAGTTTGAGTGCTGCTTAGCTCTGACCGAAATGGAAATAGTAGACGAGGCGGAAGGGCCTGTTGAGCTTGGCGAGGGGTTTATATACCTAGATAGATAATGTGAGTTGATGATGAATGTTGAAAAGATATGGCTTGGTATTTTAGTAATAAATAGCTAGATGCTCATCTACTTACATAAATTTATGCGGGTTAGTTGCTCCAAGTAAAACAATTTCAAAATTATGTACGAAGAATGTGCCTTTGAAACTTATAACAGGAGAGCTGCATGAGTAACTATTTCGGCGAACATCTTCACTAAGTTACTCTGCTAAGATCGATCCAAGCGTCGATTGTGGTTTCATACATCCCAGCAATTTATTTTAATGCTGGATAGTTAAAGAGGAGAACGTGGCTTAGCCTTCCGACTTAATTCAATTAGTTTAAAAAGAACTTGAATTTGTTTGGGGGAAGTTTAGGTTATAATAAGTTAACTATCTGATCGCCCTTTGGAACAGACCATGATGCGACGGGCCGCACAGTCCACTCTGCAGGTACAGACCTATCTATGGGCATACTTCGAGAAATAAATTAACTTGAATCCCCAAACGATGGAGGAATTTTTTAAATAGAGCTGAAAATAAGGCATGAAATGAGAGTTGCCTCCAGCTCAAAAAAAAAAAAAAAAAAAAGAAACCTTTATACCAGACAACAGGAAACGTTTATTATTATAAAATAAAATAAAACAGAAGTTATTATGTAACCTTAGTTTAGTCTTCTATCCTCAAGCTAATTTTATTATTGCTTGTCCTTGCAACACTCACCAAAGCAAATTGAAAAAAAAATAAAAAACATATCAGCATCGTCATCACAGATACCATACCAACTTTCACTTCCCTCCCTGCCTTCCTCTCCCGCCGTCAATCCGTCCACACCAATCCCCACCCACCGCCCCCCATTAGCTACCCACAACAAGTAAGCGCCTCGCATCCACTCTTACAAACAATCTTACACGTCGAACTCGCCCCCCTCCTCATCCGTAACCCCAAAGTCGTCTCCTCCGAAGAAGAAAGACCCTGCTCCGTCTCCGCACCAGTCGTGTCCCCAATAGAAGACGATGAAGACGACGCAAGCTCAGGCTGCAATGTGACAGAGTGGATCCCATAGGCGTGAAGGCATTCACCGATGCGTTGGGCGCGGGCCATGAAGCCTGCGAGCGAGGTGTCGGATGTGACAACGTGCGCAGAAGCGATGGCTTTGTTTTGGTTGAGGCGCCAGGCGTGTAATTCGTGGACGGAGAGGACGCCGGGGATCTAGAGAGGTAATTCGTTTTTATTATTATTATTATTATTATTATTTCGTCTCCCTTTTTTATTGCCTGGTGGGGAGTGGGCGGAACAGAGGTGGAAAGGGATGCGGATATAATTATTACGTACCGTTTCTAAATCATGCTGCACATCGTCTAGACTAACTCCGAGTGGGACTGTGTCGAGGAGTATAGAGCCGCTATTTTTGACTATTTGACGTTGACAGAAGAAGAAAAAAGAAGCGGATTAGTTTTTTTGTGCCATGCCATCCAGCCTGGATGATTTGTGTGGACCGTAAAAAGTAGAAGTTAAGGAAAGAAAAATGATTTAAAAAGATATTTAAATGCGTACCGAGTGGAATGGCAGAGGCCAGAATCAGAATTCCAATCCCAAGACTGACTCCAGGATCTGCATAGTATCTCCCGTCATGGGTTGCCTTCCAAATAACCAGAGCAGCAATGATGACGCCAATGTTATTGATCGCATCGCCGATTACGTGAAGTAGCACGCCCATGACTCCCAAATCATGCGAACTTTTGACGGAGTTGGAATTGTTGGCGTGCCGGTGATTTTCATGGGCGTTTTCACGCTGGCGATGAGAGTCATTAGCACTTTGTAAGGAAATACTTAAAGCAGAAGCAGCACGGAACGGGGGGGGCATACATTATCCAGTTCTATTCTGATGGTAGTTTGGTCATGTTCTGTATCTGCATCGTGGCCGTCGCCGTGGTGGTGGTGGTCATGGCCATGGGCATGCTCTGATATGTTGATGTCAGTAAATTATTTCATGATACTTAAGGAGGGGAAAAAGAGGAAGAAAAAACTCAGCCATAGCGCCTGCACACATACCATGGATAAAAAATGCGCTGATAATATTCAGCGTGAGACCCACGCATCCAATTATAAGGATAAGTTCAGGTTTCTCGACCCCTAGATATATATGATTTCCAAAGGGATTCCAGTCAGTCCGTCATAAACAAAAAATCAAAAACTTCAACATTTAAACACAAAAAAACGTACTCTCCAATGCCACAAAGCGCTCAATGGACTGCAGAATAATGCTCACGCCCAAAGCGAGCAGGAAAACACCATTGAAGAACGCGCCCAAGAGCGTCGAGCGCTGCCAGCCAAACGAAAGATTGCTTGGAGTTGCGCCTGGTTTTTCAGAGACCTAACGGTGAAAGCGAGGCAGACGATAGTATGTTAGCAAGAATATATTGTTGCCTTCTTTTTGTATTTATTACTGGTTTCCCCCTTGCTTTTCGAGAGGGGTTTGTGAAGTAAAGTAGATATAGAAGCTAAATTGAGGCTGAGGATGAAGCGAATATATATATATATATATATATGGGATAGACACAGAGAGACACACACCTTCAAAGCCACCAGAGCAACGACGAAGCCGATGAGATCGTTTAGCTATGTATATGTATGGGCCGGCGTCAGTATATATATATATATACATGGATATCATACATTTTTTGAAAATAAGTAGTCCATCCATATGAACGGAATTTTGGGTATGCAATGCATGATATTTGAAATGTGCCCTTACGTAGTGAAACGCATCAGCAACCAAGGCTAACGAGCGCGTATAGAAGCCAACTGTTCAACCCCCCAACATAACATATTGCCAATTAGTTTCCTTTGGTGTTCTCTCAAAAGGGTGTCTTCACTTTATTGGGATACATAGCAAACTAGCTGTTGCTTACCTGAGATCTCGACGACGAAGAACGTGAAGGAGATGGCGATGATGATGCTCAGCCGGGTGGAGCGGGATAGATTGAAAAGAGCCATTGTTGTATCATATCATATCATATCATATCGTGGGGTTTATCGGAAAGGTATATTGTGAAGATAAGTAAAGAGAGAGAGAGAGAGAAAAGCAAAAAGGTTGTGGTTTTAAAAAAGAATTAGTTTAGTTATTTATTCTCGTTGCTGTTGAATTCATAGAAAATTAAAAGAGAATAAACATTCACTTAGATAAATAAAAATAAAAAGGTTGAAAACTTTTAGCTAATAGCCAGATCTCGCTCTCTCTGCTCTTTTGCTCTTTTGCTCTTTTGCTGGCTTGCTGGTTCTTTTTTTTTCTTTTTCTATAATTTTCCTTCTTCTGCTATTTATCTAAAGTCCGTTGGTTTAAGCCTTAAGGTGAGTTAAGTTAGCTCGGAAAATTAATAGTTTAAAGCATATGGCTACCTTAGCTTAGCCCGGTTTCAACCTCAATGGATAGTGATCCATTCCCACTTATTATTAATAATAATAATGATAATAATAACACATACATACAGTATTAGCCTAGGCTCAAAGCCGAGCTTCCATTCGGCGGCTGTATTTTCCTTCTTGGGGGGGGAATTCCCCCCAGTCGGAATCACCGGTTGGAAGAAAGCGGAAAACGAGAAGGTTAGGTTTTGAGCGGGGGGAAAAAAAAGAAGAAAAAGAAAAAAATCGAATTTTGAAAATATACAACTATATATAAAAAAACGCATGCGACCCAAGAACTGTGCCCAATAGGATGTATATATAGAGCTATCCGAGGCTTAATAAAATATGGTTCTGCTAAGCTTTTTGGTCGTTGGATAGTTGCCCATGGTTCAAGTATAGCTAGCTACGTCAATGCAACAAGGTTATTATTATCTTATTATTATCTTACGCAAAAATTGCCTCGTTTGAGGAGATAGTTGGAGGGATCTGATACGACACTGTGTAAGGGGGATGTGGAGAAGAAGTTTTGGTGGCCATTCGGGGATGTTTTGCCAGGTTGCCTCGACATATCTATCTATATATGTATCTATATATCTATACCTATCCATGTCAATCAATGCATGTTTAATGTATGTAGGCTGGGAGGTGCCGGAGCTACCACCGGGATTAGTCTAGAATCCATCGCCTCACTGGGAAGAAGAGAAAGAGGGCGAGTTTGTGGAATGTGAGGATCATTAATAATAATAATAATAATATTATTATTGTTTGTATCACCCTCTTTTGATAATTTAAAGTTATGATCTGAAACGGGTTGTTTTTATTAGGACAAAGAGTTTTCTCTAGAAGACAAAAAAAGGGGGAGTTTTGGAGTTTTTGAGGGGGGAGCAAAGGAAGAAAGGAAGAAAAGAGAAGCAAAGATAAGATAGAGAAAATGGGGCCTGGGGGTTTTGAGCCAACTTACTAACTATCTACCTTTCTTCTCGCTTTCATTCACATCTAAATAGGATAATAAGTTTCAAGGAAGAAAAAAAATAAAACTATAAAAAAAAAAGAAGGTAATTCTCATTTTCCCATAATAAACTAAATATAAAAAAATCATACCAAACAAGAAAATTCGATTCAATCAATCAATCAATCACACTTCACCACACAAAATATCTGAGACACACCCACACACAGAGACATGCATTGAACAAAATAGGAATTAAGGTAGAAAATAATGAAGAGGAAGAATGAAGAGAAAAAAAAAAGGTAATGAAAAGAACATCAAAAAATCGGGTATACGGTCGCGCGCGGACACAACAACAACATCTTATGCCACCCACCCGCTCACTCACTCAATCCCCTCAGCCCTAGTCCGAATGCAACTCCCAGTTTTTTCTCCATCTAGTAACTAAATAGTTAGAGAACCTCAGGTATAGGTATTCCCCCCCCCCCCCTCATCCAAATATTTCAAGTATCAAATTATATTAAGAATACCAAATCATCCATCGACCTGGTTCATTCGAATTACTATCTCACTCTCTCTCTTTCTCTTCTTTTTTTTCTTTCTTTTCCATATTATCGTTGTCATCCTTCAGCTACCCCTCCAGGGCAAAAAAAAAAAAAGAAAAAAAAGATTTCTCTTCTCACTTGAACTTCTCCTTCAGCTTCGAGAAGATCGCGCTGGCACGGTTCTTCTTCTTCCTCGGTTTGCTATCGTG
>PDND01000405.1:0-14513 GCA_002572855.1 [Emmonsia] crescens
ATAGATATATAAATCAGACAAAAAATCCCAAACTCCACACATGCCAAACGATCCCGAATCCAAAAGCCGCCACCCTGAGGCAAAAAATAAAATAAAAACAAAAGCAAAAGCAAAACGCAGGTAAAAAGAAAATATTATTCAAAAAAGGGGGCCTGTATATATATATATATATATATATATATATATAGGCCAAACAACAAAAAGACAGCCCTGGCTGGTATATACATGCACATTACATCACCCCATCCATCCATACTTCCTCACCCTCACCCTCACAAAGAAAAAAAAACAACAAATCGCAGCCTCATGCTTCATGCTTCATGCTTCAGCTTCATCCGCCGCACTACCACTCTCCCATATCTCTATCTCGTTGCCTGTTGGGAACGAGGAAGAGGTAGCAGCGGCGGTGTTGGTGGTGGTATCAACAACAACAGGTGCTGTGCTGGATATCAATGCGGAGATGGCTGCGTGGCTGGCGAGGGTGGGTTGGTTTTGGTATTGGTATTGGTTTTGGTGTAATTTTTGTTGTTGATTGTGATGGTGATGATGATGATGATGGTGGTAGTGGTAGTAGGTATCATTTGAGGAAGAAGGTTGAGGTTGAGATGTAGGGCGTGATGATGATGATGATGATGTTGACGACGACGACGCAATGATTTCGCAAGCTTCTGATTCCGAACCTGATGCTTTCTCCTTCTCTTCTTGAGATTGCGATTGCGATTGCGATTGTAATTGAGATGATTCATCTTCTTGTTCTGTTGGTGGTGGTAGTGGTATCGCTGTTGGGTCGATGGTACTTGATGCATTCTCACGTTCACGTTCACGTTCATTCTCATTCTCGTTCTTTTCTTCTTCCTCGCCCTCATCCTCGTCCGCTTCTTCTTTAGACACAGACACGAAATGCGCAACATCCAACTCCCCAAGCGCCGCGCGCTGCTCATTATCTGTCATTTCCACGTTACGACTCGTGCCATCCGCGCCATCTGCAGCAGCAGTAGCATTATTATTATAATTCACCACCTCCCCCCCATCCACAACCCGCTGCCCCCCAAACCCCACCAGCGGCGACGGCGGAGGAATATTCTCCTTCCCGCGATCATCTTTATTCCGCGACTTATCCTCATCGTCACTAATATCCAGCACGCACGTCGAATGCTCCATCAGGTTCGCCATCTCATCCTGCTCGGTATCAGCGTAGATCTCAAAGTCCCAGGCTTTGGGATGACGTTTGCTGCTGCTGCTGCTGATATTATTAATGTCCAGCGCCGTGATTTTTGTACTCTGTAGCGTCTGAGTGTGAGTCTGGGATTGGGATTGGGATTGGAAGTTCGCAACGCTTGTATTGATCGTATTATTGAGAGTTCCATGGAGGGCATCAGCGATGGAAAAGGGAGCACGCGGGGCAGCATGGGGTTTGGTAAATGAAGGCGGATCGATGCGTGTGTATGATGAGCCAATGCTACGGCGGGAGAAGGCCTTGGCAGGCTTGGATTTTGGAGAGCGCCCTGCTGGGGCACGGAGCGGGGCTGAGTTTGGAAGAGGTGCTCTTTTTATTATTTGCGAGAGAGGTGTTTGGTGGAGGCGTTTGGGGGTTGAGGGTGGTGCGAAGGTGAACCTGGTTGTTGTTTTGGTTGTTTTGGAGACGTCTTCGTCCAGGCTGTTTCTAGTTCTTTTGGCGCCGCTTGAGGAGGACGGGTCTACGTTTTCGGAGTCAGAGAGGTCGGATGTTTCGAGGCGGCGTTTGAGAGAAGGGGCTGATATTCCTATCGATTGGAATGTTAGTTGCATATCCATACGTATATATATGCTAGATAGACGTGTAACTAACCATTCTGTTGATTTTTCGCGCTCTGCAAGAAACGCAGCCGGGAGGGATCAATGACACCAAACGGCTGCCTCGAAGGGGGAGACATGGGCTGTGTAAGGGACATCTTGAGAGTGAAATTGTGTAGAATGCTGTTAAATCACCGCAATGGAGAGGTCCTTTGG
Organism: [Emmonsia] crescens; assembly: GCA_002572855.1. Lineage (NCBI taxonomy): Eukaryota > Fungi > Ascomycota > Eurotiomycetes > Onygenales > Ajellomycetaceae > Emergomyces > [Emmonsia] crescens. The sequence continues at coordinate 1,990 of PDND01000405.1, forward strand.
TTTATTCCAATGCTGGAACAGGTAAATGCACGCGCTGGGAGTTGAATATATAAACAGTAGGTATAAACAGTAAGGTAGGTAGGCACAAGCAGAAATGAATGTCGAATGCACAGCAGATAGAGTAGATAGAAGAGAAAGATGGGCAAGCAGGCAAGCTTCAGAGATAGTAAAGAGACGCAGCTTTTTGCCTGCAGAAAGAGGGGAAGAGGGAGGAATAATAATAATAAATAATAACTACGAGGAATTGCATCCAAGGTTGGTTCGCGTATCAGAGGGAGCGAGCGCTGGCTGGAGTCTGGAGTATTTTAGGTCGTGTTAGCTTATTTAGCCAAGAGGCGCGAGCGAGCTGAAGTGATCACCGTATCGTATCCCGGCTGCAATTCAGAGGAGTGGAGAACGAAGCCCTGATTTTGGGGGGAAGAAAGGAGAGATGCCTCAGGAGCAAGATGTAGGCAAAAGGGGATAGGATAGGATAGTATTGGGCGAGTGATAAATAGCTGCTGCAGGTTTCAGGGGACTTGAGATACGAACATACATAATGTACATACATACATACACATTGCATGCATGCAAATATCCCAGGAGTGAATAATAACCTGGAATTGAAGATGGGATATGGTGACAATACAGCAGAAACAATTAGTTACTCCATAGTTACAAGTGGCTACTTACTAGTCGCGTTGGAGCGTGTTGGATGGTTGGCGTTGCATATAATAAACAGGTAGTCCGTAGTTATTAGTATACTCCGTAATAGAGGATATGTTGCTGTTTATTTATTAATAAACAGACAGATACTCCGTAAAGAGTATCAGACTCACTAGAAGAAGTCAAGTTAATTTACCCACCCTCCTATCAACAGCCTCCAACCAACATTTCAACGAGTCAACATCCCCTGGGCCCTCAGACACCCCAATCCAACCCATTGGCAAGCAATCAATCAATCAATCAATCAATCCCCCCGCTCTCCCCTCCCCTAAAATAGCTCCAACCAGCGCGCTTGACAATGCACGGCTGTATGGTTGCACGGTTGCACGGTACACGTCCACGGTGGGCGCTGTAATATTTCCGTATCCGTATTATTGATAGACGTGACGCGCTGCATATTCAAATCAGAGTGCAGGAATTGGGATCCGGGGGAGGGTGGGGGAGAGTGAGGGGGAAGGGGGGGGTAATTGAGAGGATGAGCTGGGCGCATTTCTGGGATTTTGACTGGATGGATAACTGATAGTTGCCTGGGGAGCTGAAGATCGTTTTGATGATGTGATGATACATGATGATGATGGTGGTGATGATGGTGGTGATGATGGTGAAGAGCCCCTCATTATACATGTAGTTACGGAGTAAGGAGTACCTAAGTAGATAGATAGTATTTTGAACTTCTCGGTGAGTTGTTCAATGTGAGAGATCTATTATTCAGTTATTCAATTATTTCAAACAGATACAGATATGTTCTTCTATTCCTATTCTATTATTAACTATCTGGACTAGTTAATCACGCTTTTCTCACTATGGAGAATCAGTTTTAAACCATCCTTGTTTCCCTGTCATGATCCTGGAAAGTTCATGCTACAGCCACCCTGTTTCATCTGCATACATAACTCTTTAGCTAATTCTTACTTACAGGAGAAGTCTTCTGAAAGAAAAAATGAAAGAAAGACAGAAAGAAAGCTAATGATTGAACTGCCAATCATAGATACATACCTGGTTGTCTCTCCTTCGTCTGGTGGTGCATTGCTAGCAATTCCCCGCATCTGCTTATAACTACTAACTTGCTAGAAATAGAATGAGAGAGTTAAAGAGGACAGCGGAAATATAGTTTAATCTAGGCAAGATACTAATAAATGCGTCTTATGGATGTTCCTGTTTATATATAGCCATGGCCATGGCAACCCCCTACCTATTTCTATATACATGTATGTACTGTACAAAAAAAATACAAAAAAATCAACCCCCTTTTTCCCATAGAAAGCGTATTTAGACAAGAAGTTGACGCATATATAAAATAAAACAATAAAATATACATAAATAAATAAAATCAAACCTCATCTTCCCATGGTATACTATCCATCGCCCCGCTCCTCTCCACACACCTCGCCGACGCCCTCGTAGCCCACTCCACCGCCCGCTCCATAAAAGTCCCATACCTCTCCCTCCGCTCTTCAACCGTCAATTCCTCCCCGCCCCGCCCCGCCGCCCTCCTCGCCTCCCTCCACCGCGCAATCTGCACTGAATACCCACCCACAAATGTATCCCCCGCCGCCGTCGTATCAACCACCCTCTCTACCTTCGCCGCCGGTACCTCCCCCACATACCTCACCCACCCTCCATCTCCATCTCCCTGCTGCTCCTGTAACTCCCTCCCCGCATCACCAGCACTATACCACACCCCCTTCGCCCCCAACGTAACAAGCACATGCCGAACCCCCAACGCATGAAAATGTCGCGCAATCCTATCTCTCCTCCCAGGTGACGTCGCCGCCGTCTCCCCCTCTCCCTCTCCCTCCCCCTCCCCCTCCAACCCCGCCGGCGCCATAATCTCACACTCCGTCTCATTCATCACCAAATGATCAACAGCCGCATAGACATCATCCGGCAATCCCCCCTCCGGCGCCGGCGCCGGGTTAAACACAACCTCAACATCCGCCTCTATCCCCGCTTTCCCCTCTATCCTTCTCTGCGCCTCCTTCCACACACACACCCCGCGCAATATCCCAATGACCGTCTCGATGGGAATCTCCGCCTGCAACACCAGCACATCCGGCATAGGCGCCGACAGCGACAGCGACAGCACAGCCGGCGTATCCGTATCCCTATCCGTATCCTCCATCTGCATGCCGGCGTAATTGGCGCCGGGGGAATAGAGGATGCGGTTCTCGCCGCCGGCGGAGCTATCGACGATTATCACGGCGACGCCGGTGTGGGTGTTGGGGATTTGGCGGATGCGGGAGGTGTGGACGCCGGAGGTGTGCAGGGTGGGTTGGAGGAGGGTGGGGAAGTGGGTGTCGAGGAGGCCGGTGGCGCCGAGCATTTCGACATGGATGTGGGTGGGGTCTATTGGAATTGGAGTTGATGGTGTGGTGGTAGTGGTTGGTTTGGGGCGGGAGAGACGGCCGCATGCTACGGCTTGGTTGGCACCTTTGCCGCCGGCGTGGGTGCTGAAGGAGGTTGATTTGAGGGTTTCGCCTGGGTGTGGGAAGCGCGGGGTCACGGAGACCATGTCGACGTTTAGGGAGCCGATGATGCGGATTGCGGGGGGCATTTTTTCTGTTTTTTTCTTCTTCTTCTTTTTCTTTTCTCTTTCTTCAATCTTTTTTTTTGAGGGGAAGGTATAGATAGTTATTGAGGATAATATTAGGCTGTAATATATGTGTTGCTGTTGTTTCAAACGGTGCCTGTGGCCCTTTATATATAGTTAGCGGGGAGCGAAGCATGGGAGGAGGGGGTCGGTGGAAGCCGTGGATTCTATGTATGGGATATACTAACCGTCTATTCAGTACCTAGGTAACGAACGGGGAGAATGGTGGTTAAGAGCGGATACGCGATTCGGAGGAGAATCTATCTTCTAATAAAATGTCATGTCCGTACATCACATTTGATATTGTTATACCGAAATTTGATATAAATTTTTCTTCTTGCTGTTCTTGGAGGGGGTGCATGATGACATAATAACTGCCAACCCCGGGCCCCTTTTTGTCCACCTAGTCCAACGAGACTCTGTTAACATTTTTCGCATGAGAGAGAACACTACGGCTATTTACCTACCTGGCTTTTTATATACTAGGGGTAGGTAAAAATGTTGGAGAGTCGTCAGTGTAACATTCAACCTATTGACTTTCTTTTGAAACAAATGTTGATGTTGTTCGATCCAACCAGCCAAGATCCGTGGATCAGTTAAGCATCTCAGCGCTGCATTGGCGCGGTGAGGGCGCATAACATATTGATCTTTTGCCGTTTAACAGTGATGGATGGGATGCCAAATTCATGGCTGTTCCATATCCAAACACAGTTTTATGTTATCCTTTTTGGATTTTTGTCACATTGTACAGTATCTACATGCACAGTACATGACGTTTTGACGAATGGATGCTAATACGGCGTACTGCTAATTAATATTTAACTAGCTTCGGCCTAACAACGCCAGAGCGAAAGAAAACCAAAAGCAAAAGGCAATAGGAAAAATAGGAAAAGTGCATACAAAGGCCTATTTAAAATTGCTGAATCCAATGCATGGCGTGTGATATGTGCTATTATGGTTGCGGATCAAGCCCAAACAGAGAGAAGGCTGAGGTCCAATGAAGGAATTATACAGTGCTCAAGGCCGTTAAAGGGATGCATGGACCTTAGGGGAGTCGAACATCAGAGAAAGAAAAGAGCTCGCGATATCTTACTTTTTCTTCCCCGAGAGCAGAGCCGTTGTTGTATCACAAAGAAATCAAAACATTTCCAGCAATCATGTCCCCCATTTAAAGCTTCGACCGCCTCCGCGATTTCTGAACAAATGCCAACCCAGCTTCGATGGCGATATCGCTGACCCTAGTGCCTGCATCGAATTCCTGAGACAACGCGTCTTGAAGCGAATGTGCGTGGTATGCAGCATAATAGCATGACTGTCGATCAGCATTCAAACCCTCTTGCGGGAAGGATACGAGCTCCCGTCCAAGTTTCATCGCTTCATCCAACGCTTGCCCTTTCGGCACCATCCGACTCGCCAACCCAATATCCAGTGCTTCCTTTGCTGTCACCAGCCTTCCTGTCAATATGATGTCCAGGGCTCGCCCCAGCCCCACGATCTGCGGCAGTCTGACCGTTCCTCCATCAAGCAACGGCACCCCAATTTTTCGACAAGATACTTCGAATATAGCGTCCTCATCTACTACCCTCATGTCTCCTAGAAGACTAAGCTCTAGACCGCCAGCGGCAGCATACCCGGAGATAGCACATATCACTGGTTTTCGAATATGCATACGAGTTGGTCCGAGCGGCCCTATATTTTCACCACGGACGGGTTCAAAGTACCTCCTGGTGATGCTGGAGTGTTGGGCCGTGTTTGGTGCCGGCCTATGCCACGTCGCCAGCTGTGTCAGATCGAACCCGGCGGAAAACGTGCCTCCATTGCCGTGTAAGACACAGACCTTCTGGGTTGCGTCGGATTCGAAGTCGAGGAATGCGGCGTGCAGTTTCTTTGCGGTTGGAATGTCTATGGCATTTCGTTTCTTTGGACGGTTTATGGCGATGGTCGTTATGCCCTCACTCCGCTTGGTTATCACGAGCGCTCCAGGTTCTGGATCTGCGTCCTTTAGCTGGACGGGGAAGGTTGATGTGTTGGTTGGATTGTTCATGGTTGGATGCTTGATTTTTCTTTCTTTCTTTAACTGATGTCACTTCTGCTGGATATTGTCTGGCGGGCGAATAGGGAATATATCATAACCACTGCCCCCTTGCGGTCTTTTTGATATTGTGAGATATGTTTTTCCCTCGGAAATATGGTGCTTATGCAAAAGGGGGTCGATATCTTTTCTTGTTTTCGTCAAGAGTTCTCGGATTCCCAGAACTAGATAAAACGAGAAAGGACAAAAGTCTCCGTTGAGTCTCTTATATCTACCACACCCGTCCCTCTCACAAATCAACAGTATCTGCACGAGCCAACATCACTAACATTTGAAGGGGTAGGACAAGATCCCGGCGACCCCCTGTTAAACCGCCGTAAATACTTCTTAGCTTACTGCCTACTCAATATCTGACTGCCGCAGCAGAAGTCTACACACTCGACAGGAAGCACAAGAGCCCGACAACAAATCATGGCATGCCATACAATAAATTCCGCAGGTGAAGCTTTTATGCTGTATTAATGTCTCCTACTGCCCTTTTCTCCATCTCCGGTCAACGACGGAGATTTGCCCCTATACCCGCCTCTAAGTTGCTCCCCTGGAGCCTGATTGTGGTTTGGGTTTGAACAACCAATGATTTACTATAGCTCTAGCGGCATTATTTACCCCTTCGCCCCTGCTCCTGCAGCTATTTTCCATAGTTAAGCTTATCAGCTGGCATTGGACATGGGGAACCTGACATGGAAGATCGGAGAGCATTGGTAGGAAGCCGAGGGAGGCGTAAATGGGCGGCACAGCGCATATGCATGATTGTACACGTACGTCCAATCCTATGTCACTTCTCTGCAGTTTCTCTGCCGTTGGTTTGGTTCTTTCCATCCTTGATAAATTTCAGAGTCGGCGTGCTGCATTTATTTCTTTTCTTTCTTGCTGTTCCAGCTCTCTGGGTCATCCTGTCCGCAACGTGCATATTACTTATGCGTGGAGCTGTTGCTGCGGCTGCTCATTATGATGGCTTGTTTATTCTCTGCCTCTAGGCTAATCGGGCCCTACTGCTTACCCGTCAAGTTTTAAGAAATCCGACGGCTGCTTACAAAGTAAGCAGTAGGACCCGGTTAGCGCTTGTTCTTGGGGTAGTCTTAAGACGAAGAGAGTTTCTTTTTTTGGTTTGCACTTGCTATAACTAAACAAATAAAAGAGAAAGGATATTCAAATAGCTGAAAGAAAAAAGGAAAAAGGACCATTAAACTCGTCGTGGGCACTCGTGCAAGGTACGTCCTCCCCCCTCCTCCGTTTTCTTTCTTTTTCTTTCTTTTTCTTCTCTCTTTCTTCTTCTCCACCCGCCTTCCCATGGGACGAGAACCAGACAGATGACGGCGATTAAAAGGTTATCATCAGTGACTTCGACGTTTGTATACTACTAAACACCTACTCAGTACCTACTATACGAACTTCAAGACACCTACTCAGTACCTACTATACGAACTTCAAGGATGTACCTAGTTTTCTGGTCTCACTACGGATTCCAGTTACTGGTTTCTATTGCCCAAGGTCAGATATGCGGAAAAAACGAGAATGTCGGCTTAAATTTAGCGACTGCAGCCCAATCAACTTGTGCAAGTATGCGCCAGGGTGTTAAGCTAGCCATGCGAAGGCACAGACACAGTACTCAATGGGCAGCTCCATATGTGTATGTGTATAAATTGTATTTTGAATATGATAAGAGAACAATGGAACACGAAAGACAATGTAACTATACAAAAGAAACGTGGTCGGATACCTGAGTACCTCTCACAATGTCACAGACGAAGGCTCATGGGAGATGTGGTGCGAGTGTGCAACATTGTCAGGGAAAAAGAAAGGAAACAAATGTGGAGCTTGCTAAACGGGCCGCTTTTTTTAAAAAATGAAAAATATTAATACCTCTCTCGATTCGAATAATGTCGTAGAATAGTCTGGGATCGGCGAGACCCTGTAACTCCCCGAATCGTTCCCAGCTAGTGTTTTGGTTCCTTTATGCCTTGCATACCAGGTCAAAGAATCCGAAACGCCGATGTTGCTCGGGAAGAAGCGTAGATACGAACCGTGGCTCTGTGTTCTATTTAGATATCATATATTCATATATTGAAACGTACCCTCTAATTCCTCATCCGTGGTAGGGTAACGTGGAACGGATGACCCACAAGTTAGTGAGCGTTGTGTCGCGCGTAAATTTCTCACCTCAAACCGTCTTGTCTTTCATCCTTTGGCTAACGTTCGGGAGGCCGACGCCCCATCCGACGTCCATCCCCGGCTGAAGTCTTAAAATTCCGTAACAAATTGGGTGGGGGCTGTGCTTTGTTTTGTTGTTTGTGAACCTCCATCTAAGGCACGAGACATATAATGGCGAGTTGCATCACCAATTCTTCTCGCCGTATTCAATCCATGGTTTTCATCGTAAAACGTCTTTTGTCCGTCTCGTGCCGCCGCATCTACTCTGATCTGGCCAGAATGAGTAGTGTATTCAATGCTTTCCCATTCGAGGTCTCTTATGATAAGTTTTGCCTTCAACGAATAAGGCCATTCACGAGTCGTAAGTTGGATACTCAATTACGACTCTCGTTTGATTTAAGACCCGCTATTTCAGGGTGGTAGTCGACATAATGTGATCATATCGCACCAAATCACAGTGCATTGCATTTCTGCAAAACGCTTGGACGGGTATTGTTGTTCGTGTAACAGACCATGAAGAGGCCCTAACCTCAACATGGTCGGTCTCTCGGCCATTCATTACCCCACCACCATTGCATGTCGAAAATTCATGATAAGCGTCAGCTCAATTTTGAGATGCTGGCATCAACTCTCTTGAAAATAACAAGGCCACTATGTAGCCGGGCAATCAAATCGAGCCTCAAACCCAGTCCCCGATTCTGGAACCGAAAGAATCAATGCCGGTGAAATAACTCCGTAGCGTTTTAATGTTGACGGAGTACAGCGACCACGAAACGGTTCGCATGCAAGTAGCCATATACACATCCGGGCTGGCTTGGACGGATGGACACGGTAAAATTCCTTGCCTAAAAATCATATACTTGATCATAGGCAGGGCGCTGTCATCGCATGACGAATTAGAGAGTTCCGAGCCCAACATGTATGCATGTTCGTCGTAGGATTGTGATACTGTGAAATAAACGAGGACCATACTTTAGACTGCCTTTTTTAACTGCAATCCATCGAATACCACCGCAAAAGGAACCAATCTGAAATTAATTTCTGCGGGTAGCCGCCTTGTTAGTATCTCCGAATATGTCCTTTCTTGAGGTCCCGCAGTGGGGGAAAATAACGGGGACTTTGAGCCAACGGGTTCATTTTGCTGGATGATGGTAGTGTGGCCTTCGATTGGATAACAATTTTTATCAATCTTTGAACAATATCAAGATGTTGTAAGGCTGCCGAGCTGCGCCCGCAACCAGAGAACCAACGGTTCGTAGAGTAGATCCATTCCCGATGGCTTCCATAAGAGCAGCTCGACAGTACAACGTGTGCTTGTGGACGAGAGAAAATCACATCTCTTAGAAGTATTCAAGAAGGCAGCTGGCTTTCTATTTTTCCATCATCGTGACCATTTATTATATTCGAGACTACGAATCGAATTGCTTGCATATACAAGGTATCACAGCAGCCTTCAAACAGGGCTTCGTGAAGTCAAACGAATGTCTACCCAATTGCATCCCCGCTAAATCGGTCACATGTTTGCGCCCTCGAGGATTTCGCTGAACGAAATCAGCTTCGATTGCCCACCTGTGAACAGGGGATTGGGGACATTCGCATTCCGAGACTTGAGTTAAAAAAAACCAATCGTATCGGCCGGAGATGGGAGGAAGCCCATGGTGTCACGACGGAACGAAATCACGCCGCTGGCACGGGTGACTATCAAGAAGTTCGGCAGGCCTAAATATATCCTGTCTTCAATATATTACACCTACTAGCAAGGTTGCTGTGCGGATGACAGCTTGTTATCCGCAACGGGGCGATTGTTTGCGTGCCCCGGAGATATTAACGTTGCTAATTGATAGTTTCTGTAAGGCACGGCAATGACGACGTTGAAAAGCAAAGATTTGACACGAAAAGCACAGAAGGGCCAAATGGTATATTTACGGCTCAGAAAGTCAGTCTTCGACTGCGCATATTGGGTACGCCATTCCATTTAGCCATTTGGACTTATGGCACGAATATTTTCGCTCAGATGGTGTCTTCAATGTTCCACAATGAAGACGTGGCTTGGCCTCTGTGCAGTGAAAATCGCGCATAAAGGAAGATAGCTTGTAGAAAACCCGGTTTTGCAGTCGACTCTCAATCGAGGAGATAAGTTTCGGAAACATTTCGAGTTTGCCCCCAACTTCAGGTTAGTTTCGCTAGTTTGCAGGGGGCCTCGCGCTTCATAGGGCTGGTGGTCTTCGGAGGATTCAACGAATTTGTTGGAACGTGTTCTCTCAATACAGCCTCCAGTACGCCGTATAGAGCTGCAGTTGCTCCATATTTACGTTGTACACGTACATTTATTTCAACGGAAATGTCCGAGTAGCTGACTCGCTTCCCGCAGCTATCTTCCAAATATCCCGAATGTGAGGAGGACATGGCGACATCGGAATCCGAAAGGAGACATTCTGTGCCGGAAAGCCCGGGTCACGAAATGTTTCAAGTCAAGGGCGAAAATTGCCAGGACAATGAAGCCAGCAATGTTTGTCCAGATGTAGAGAATGAAGTTTCTCCATACATTCATGGCTGGCGAATGTATTTGTTGACAGCTGGGTGAGTTGTGTGAATGAGAAGAAATACAAACTAAACCTTGGAAATATTTAACTTAAACACTAAATAGCATCTGGCTGAGCTTGTTCCTTTCCACACTCGAGACTACAATTGTCAGCACTTCACTGGTGTCTATAACCAATGCTCTCGACGGGTTTGAACTGCGGGATTGGATTGTTACTTCTTATCTCTTGACCTACACCGGTAACGTTATGCGTTCTCTTACTCTGGTTGATACTGGAAGATATGTAGCACTAACACCAACGCACAGGATTCCTCGTGGTATACGCCAAGTTCGGGGATGTATTCGGCCGCAAGTCTATGTTTCTCGTGGCCCTGGCCTTATTTACTCTCTTCTCGATCCTGTGTGGTGCTACGAATGACGTTGTGGAACTGTAGGCCTGAGCACCCTTACCTGCGATGGCAGAAGCTCCCACGAGGCTAACGGGGGTGAACAGCATTATCTTTCGTGCCTTTCAAGGCATGGGAGCCTCTGGCATATACTCCATGATTATGGTTATAACGCCAACTTTGGTCCCCCAAGAGAAATATGGGAAATATCTTGCGATAGTAGCCTCCGTTTTTGCTATTGCCAGTATTCTCGGACCCATCCTTGGGGGGGTTATCAGCACCAACTCAGCGTGGAGATGGATCTTTCTATTGAAGTTAGTGAAGGGCTCTGCTCATTGTAGCTGGTAATATATGCTTACAAGCTCCTCGCACATTAGTGGGCCGGCGGGATGCGTCTGCATTGGGATCGTAGCATTTTGTTTGCCATCATCGATTTCATCCCGACCGGATGTGAAGTTCACAGATCATTTGCGGGCCAAGGTCTCCAAATCGGCCCTGAAAAGAGTAGACATTATAGGCGTGTTACTACTCCTTGCATCTTCCATTCTCCTCGTTTTCGCCCTGGAAGAGGCTGGAACTCGCTATTCCTGGAGCGACGCCGTGATTATAGCCACATTCTCTCTGGCAGGTATAACTGGAATTCTGTTCACTTTCTGGGAATTATTTCTTGAAAAATCGACCTCATTACAGGAGCCTGTTTTCCCACTAAGACTCCTTAAGAATCGATTGCTGGCAGCTATGATGGCGTGAGTCAAACTCGTTCTCTACCGATTGGTTCTGATTTTAATATCCTCAATGCTTATACATACATATGCGAATTTAAGTACTGCTTTCTTCACCGGTTTCCCGTTTGTTGCGATAGTCGTCAATATTCCACAACGTGCCCAGGCTGTTAGCGGACTTTCCTCAGTAAAGGCAGGATTGGCGTTACTCCCATTACTACTTACATCCCCACTTGCCACAGCCGCTTCCGGCATACTCACATCTAACTTCAAAGTCCCTCCTTATTACCTAATAACTCTAGGATCCGTTTTGCAGGTCATTGGCGTGGGATTAACATGCATGCTGCCAACAAATTCGTTTGAAGTCTCGCCTCAACAGTACGGATATGAAGCTATTATGGGACTTGGGTTTGGGCTGAGTTTGACTACCATACTGACCCTTGCGCCGCTGGTAATAAAGGACCCTGATTTAGGTACTGTATATTACGACCCCATGTTAGGAATATTTAGAAAATCTAATGCAGAATAAATTTCAGGGGTGACTATGGGAGCTCTCACTCAAGTACGCGTTTTAGGCGGCACGATATCACTAGCAATATGGTATAATCAGCTATCACCCCAGGACGTTCTCCCTTATATAGCCCTTTACTAAACTTCTTGACATGTAGCTCGACAATCGTGAACAACCATCTGCGTCCAAAATTGCAATCCCTAATCAGTCCCTCTCAGCTTCGAGACATCTCGGATTCCCTCTCCGCTATCGCCAACTTGACACCTGCCCAACAGACTGCAGTACGGATAGCGTTCGGAGAAGGCTATAATAAGCAAAATATATTCCTGACTGCGTTGTCAGGCGTGTCTCTTTTAGCATCTTTGTTTATATGGGAGAAGAAACCTAGAAGGGTGGGAGGATAGAGGCAAGAGTCTAATCCCTAAGAATATATATGTTAGCTCGTTTATTTGAGTTACGAATTTACGATTTATGCTAAGAGAGGGAAGTTAGTAAAGGGGGAACGGACAGTTTAGGGAAACCTGATGATCCCCTTCATAAGCTGTGTACTGATAGGATATTTATAGAGTTCTTGTTAACGGAATTTCGACGTGTATCGTGATATTATTCATGTTGTAACATATATGCCCAGCCTATGCCTTAACGAATGTGAAATACAATTAAAAAAAAACCTTATGAACTCCGCCTGCATGACAGTTGACAACTTTCAAGCTGTAACTTGCCGAAAAATCTGAATCCACCTTCGTTCCTTGCTTCCTTGTTCCGTGGAACAAATGTGAGTAGGGCGGTGTAACAAATGGCACCCACAAGTAAGAGGGGGGGGGG
>PDND01000406.1:0-14479 GCA_002572855.1 [Emmonsia] crescens
CATTCTACACTTATTTTTATTGATCAGCTAAAGTTTTCTATATAGCTAGAAGATGAATATATAAATGCAGTGTTTAATGAAGAAGTAGAAATTAATATTATCTTATATTTGATGACTGTGAAATTGAGTCTTTCTATTTAAAAGCTTTCTTTACTTTCTATTCTCAGTGCTGATGAACACAGAAGTGATATAATTAATATTTATATCAATATTCCCATTATAATAGAAAAAGTCACAGTTTCTCAGATATTTTTCATTATAAATAAGAGCTTTAATAAATATCTTTTGAGATGACTGTTCAAGAATACTATAAGAATTATATAATACACAGATAATCAAGAGCAGATTATTATCACTGTTTTTCACTCTAAAGATAGTAAAATTCAGTAATTTTTAATAACATATTCTTCTGATAATCATGATAATAGAATATTGAATCAGATACAGACAGAAAAAGGAAAAAGTGTATATATTAAATTTCATTCTATCAATGATTTAAAATGAAGTAGAGACTAGAAATTCACACAGTATCTGACTTCTGTAATACAGATAATTACACAGAAGATTATGAGAATGAGAATGAAGATTAGAAAGATTGTATATATAAGAATAAAACAGAATCAGAGAAATGTTTTCTCAAAAACTCTGACTCTAGAGTTAAATATTTTTTTAATCAGTATAGTGATGATTGAACTTCTGAATATCTATTTTTAAATAATAAATTTCAGTGTGTGATATCAGAACTCTATTTATATCTATTACAGAATTATCAGTATATCAGAAGAATATGAAATTCTTCTATTTTTAATTTATCTATCTATGTTTCTTTAATATCAATATTAAGATGTAATCTGCATTTATCTCAGATTATTATAATATATAAACACAAAAATCAGAAAGTTCAATCAGTTAATATTTCTCTGAATAATGACAGTGTTTCTAATAAAGTGAATAATTGATATAATATTATTTAAAAAAGAGTACAGAAGAATATAGCATTAGATAGAGATTCAGAAACACTCTATACTAAATACATTATCTCACAGTTTAGTGATATTTCATGTGAATCAAGATTGACATCAGAGAGAGAGAAGACTTTGAGAATTAATAATATACTATAGTTTAATGAAAGAAAGATGCTCTTGAAAATTTTACAGTATTGAGAGAAAGCTTTGATATAAATATTTAAAGAATATGAAAGAATTATTTCTGAGATTACTCTCTCTGTTATAATCTGAACTGTTCTATATAAAATATAATAAATTTCAGAATTTTCTATTCTGAAGAAACTTGTTTCTGAAGTTATATTAATATTGAGAGAGAGAATGAATTCTGAAATTTATAAATATTATTATAATTTATATAGAAATTGATGATTCTTGATTATAAAAAAGAAGATAAATAAATTTTATATTATCAATGCTTGTATAGAGATGAATGCTGCTATAATTTAAAATATATATATTTCTTCAAGTGCAGAGTCTTTTGCAGAGAATTTTACTGAAATAACTATTACTTCATTAATTGATATTTTCTTAGACTATGATCAGATTACTCTGAATTCACATTACAGAGATATTACAGTCTTTCAGATACTTATTGAATTATTACAGTAGATAATATTGTCTCAAGAAGCTATAAATTTGATAGCACAGTTTCTACACATCATGATTAGAATGTTGAAAAAGATGATTTCTAATAAAATAGATAGTTTTATAAATGATATTGAAATCAAAGATTCAAAGATCATCTACAATAATGAGAAGACATTATCAGATATTTATTAATTTATTTTCAAGTATTTAAAGAATCTTGATAATACATTTATATGTATAGAGCTTATCAATATATATATAAAAACAGAGAAATCAGAGTTTGTATACAATGAAATTATTATAATTGAATTTATTATAAATACTGATGAGAGAAAGTCAGAAATTATAAAGATTATTAAAATTCTTGAGTGATCAGAATCAATAAATGCTTATAAAGTCAGATCATTTATTAAAGTTTATATTTATTATTAAATTTGAATTTCTGAATTTATCATCATTATCATTTCTATTTATATTCTTTTTCAAAAAAAATACTTCATTTTATTGAGAAGAGTTGTAAAGATGTGCATTTTATTTTCTGAAATGATATTTAATATTAGTATCTGTATTAAAGAGTATTGATTATTCACTGAATACAGAAGATATTATAGTGAGATCAGATTCATGCAGTGAAGATTAAGATAATATAATGAGTCAGATAAATATAAGAATAGACAAGATTCACTCTATTTATTATAAAAGTGATGTATGAAATGATGCAGAAAAGAAATATAATTCTTTAAAATTGAAATATTACACAGTTTTTAAAATGTTAAAGAAATACTACTATTATTTATATAATGTGCATTTTATATTGAAAATGAATGTGAAGATTTTAATTATACAACTGAATTAGTCAGTTATAGATCTTTCTGATTCTTTGATTACAGAGTGAATTACATGAATTTAAATATTTAATTTTGAAGTCAGACATGTTTCAGATCATAAGTATACTGCTGTAGATAAATTATTATAAAAATCTTCTATCTCAGATAAAAGACTGAATATAGAAGATATTGATAATTTTATTAATGAGAAGCTTTTTACAGTTAATATAATTATTCTTAAAATGAATTCACTGATTCAAAATTCTTTGATTAATAATAATAATTTACAATCAAAATATTTAAATAGATTTAATATATATGAAGGACTTTGAAAAAACGCGCATCAAACAAAAAAGCCTCATACAAAAAAATGATAGAAGTGTGAATGAGAGAAGAAAAGAGTACTAGATGCTCATTACACAGACAAAAGATGATACTAGCTGAGAAAGAGATGATGAAGAAGATGAAGATAGATGATACACACAAAGCTCAACATATATCAGAGCAGAAAAACTCTGCTAAACAGAATATGAAAATAAATAATCTAGCTATAGCTATACATATACTCACTGAAGTTCTTAGAGAAGAGAAGAGAGATGAAGAGATTAATGAGAAAGAAAAGAAACATCTTTAGAAAATAATGAAGATAATAAAGAAGATGAAGACAGAGCTATGTGATCAGCTGCTGAGAAGAATGAAATAAGTAATAAGTGCATCAATATATTAAAACTTATATAATAAGCTTAATAAAGCCTCAATCTGAGCATCAGTAGCTATCAGAGAAGAGTTCTCAGTTAAAATCATATTAATAAAAACACTGAGAGAGATGATAATCACATATCACAGCTGTAAGATCATATCAGAAGTTAAACAGACTTTTAAAGCAATTATTAAACAAGTGAATGAGATTATCAAGAATATAATAAAGAGAGCAGTAGTAGCAGTGAGACATATACTTAGTGAGAACATAATACTAATAATAGACACTCAGAATATTAAGACAGAGTTGACAGTGAATAATAACTGAATGTATGAATAAGAGAATAAAGTGTGTATAAAGTATAAAATGTATACAGTACTGATTAAAAGTATATCACTGAATATCATTGATTGAAGCACTCTAAAATAAGCAGTTAAGAGTGTATATAAACAGAATTCAACTCTATGATACAGAGCACTAATTTATAAAATGAATAAAATTATAGTTAAATAATAAAAATCACATGAAAGTATAATTATCAATATAACAGTATTATATTAAGTTAACACTCTAATAGACAGTGATATTATTCTGAGTAATAAATACTGCACAGCTGAAATTTTTCACAGAGAAGTCTGAGTAACTTAATACTTTAACTGTCAGTAATATAAATATATCACTCACTTCTATTAAAGAGAGAAAATCTGCAGTCACTGTATATAGAAGAGTCACAGTGATAAAATATACTCTGAAGTACTAGAAGACAGCAAGCTCAAGTACAGTAACTGTGAAAAAAATCACACAGTCTGAAACCTCAGCTGCTCAGAGAGAAAAACTATCATTAAAAATATGAAGAAAACACTGATAGAGTGACTTAAGTACTATGAAATAAAAGCATCAGATACAGAAGACTTCAACTATTTAAAAAAAAGAAATAGATCACAACAGAATGAATCAGTGAAAATATTTAAAAAAATAGAAAGATTCACAGATATAGTAAGAGCAGAAGCACTACAGTGAGAGTTTATAACAGACTTTATACAAGTTATAAATAGTTAAAGCATAGCTAGAATATCAGTATAGAATAATACAACATAGAGCATTTAACAGAATAAACTATAAAGAAACATCTAGCTATTTTACAGTACAATATATATAAGTCAGACAGAGTCATGAAATCTCTTCTAGCAAAGTCTGAAACAGTACTAAACTACAATATAATTATAATACAGAAATCATGAATACAGAAATAACTTAGAATAGATATATATTACTCAGTAAACTGCAGCTTCTGACAGATAGAAATGAAGAAAGAAAGTATAAAAGTATACTTTCTAATTAATAAATAACTGACAGTAAGAATATGAAAGATTAAAACAGTCTTCATATATATACTAGTGCTCACACTGAAAACAGAAAAAGAGTCAATCAATATTGTGAATATATATATAATATTATCAGAGAGCTACACAGCAACACTTATTAACTCTCTTATTCATCAGCTATAAGAGATGATGAAGAAGACAGAAGTAGTACTATATATATAAACTGATAGTCAGAGTGTATAATAAGTGAAAACTGTAGTGATTAAAGACTTCAATATACATCACTCTCAGTGAAGAGATGAAAGAGTTAGACAGAACTTTACTATAATATAAGAGCTAAATATGCAAATCAGTGTCTTGAATCTGTATCTAGTAATACTGAAAGAAGTTATAATCTAGTAGAACAGAGAAAGTCTCAGTATTACAGTAAATTTAGTCTTTCTATTACTCAGACTTCACAGTATAATAATTAGTTATAAAATAGACTTAGAAATAGATATAATCTCAGATCATCTATCAGTGATCACAGTCATTGAGCTCAGTATCACACAGATAAGTAGAGAAAGAAAACACTGATATCAAGCATACTCAGAGCAGATAATGCAGAATAGTTAAACACTGTAAAACTCAGAAGCTCTTCTATTCAGAGAATAAATAGACAGCTATATAATCTATCTTATAAGCTTTATAAAAAAACTAGCAGTTAAATATATAAAAGTTATAAGATATAAATAGTACAGTCACATCTGATAATTATCATGAGTCACTAAAATAGTTGATAAATATAAGAAAGTCAAAAGAAATAGACATATCTCTGAGAAAAACATGATCAGAGCTTAAGTACTGTAAAATAGAGAGATCAAGCTGATTAAGATAAACAGTTTCAGAAATCTAATACACAGCACAGAGTTCAAGCTCAAGCTACTTTGAAAAATGACTAAATAAGAGTGAAGAAGTGATAATACACATGCACAATCTTCAAAAATTTCATTACTAAAAAGTGAGAGACTGAAGAGTCTAATAGTGATAATTATCTTCAAGAACAAGACAGAAACTCTGCAGTAGTAATTCTTTCTCTCATCATTAAAAACTAATATAGAGAATATAAAGCTTAAACTGTGATTACAGAGAATAATTGATAAAATAAATATTATAGAGAAAAGAATGACAGCACTTATAGTATAACTATTAAATGATAAAGTATCAGAAGTAAATAATATCTTTAACAGATTTTTTAAAATACTGAGATCAGTCTTTGTTAAAGTAATAATAGAACTCATCAAAGTATACTGAAAGTGAGAATACTATTCAAAGATCTTTAAAATAGCTAAGATAGTGATGCTTAAAAAGTCTGAAAAGAAAGATTATTAAAAAGTAGAAGTCTGAAAACTCATTACACTGCTGAACACTGTGAAAAAGATTATAGAATCAATAATTATACAGAAGCTCAGATATCTGATAGAGTAATATAATCTACTGCTCTCACAGTAGATAAGAGTCAGATAAAAATACTTAACAGAGACAGCAGTCTCACTACTACTAGCACAGATTAGAATAGTCTGAAAGAGATCTAACACAGTAACTATAGTACTGTCTCTAGATATCTCAGAAGTCTATAATAGAGTGCTCAAAGACTGTCTAACTCACATTCTTTAAAAGAAGAGACTATCAAGATAATTGACAGAATGAGTGTACTTCTTTATATTAGAAAGACACTTCATACTCAGCTTTAAAGAGTAGAAAACAGAGATCTTTGATATTACAGCTAATATATCTTAAAACTCATCACTATCACTGATTCTCTTTCTATTCTATAATAAGAAACTACTATAGATGTGCTTCTCAGAGAATAGATCAGTGAGCTGTATAGACTTTGTAAATGATATAAATATAATAGTCTATAAACACTTAACAGAAGTCAACTGTGCACAGCTGCAAGTAATACACAGAAATTGTGAAGAATGAATAAATAGATATGAAATCATCTTTATTCTTCAGAAATATAAGTTAATACACTTTATCAGAGTATAAACATACTTTAACTGAGATTACTTTCTATAACTGTCACAGTAAATTATTAAACTGCAGAAAATTATAAAAATACTGAGTATCTGACTGAATTTAAAACTGCAGTGAAAGAGTCATATAAATATAATCACAGAGAAAATGAAATCATAGATAAAAGTACTAACTTAAGTTATATAAATTATATGAGAAGCATCTCTTCATCAGATCAGAACAATATACAATATAATTATATAGTCAGTTATCACTTATAATACAATTACATGACATCAACTGTGAATTAAATATAAAAATAAGATATAAAATAAACACTGAATGAAAGATCTAATAAAAATATAAAATAAATATCTGAGAGCAGTGACAGAAGTCTACAGAGTAACACTTATATTTATACTGAAAACTGAAACACACACATCATCACTGAACATCTATTTTAATAAAGTAATGATAAGAGCTATAAGAAGAATGAAGATCTCAGATATGATAGCTCAGATTGAGAAAGTATATAAAATAGTGAAAGTTAAGCTGTAAAGAAAAGAACAGAGACTAAGAAAGCTTATTAAAAAGATACTATATTCTGAAAAGATATCAGAGAACTGAGAAAAAGTCTGAATAGAAGAAGTAAGAAGAGAGATTACACAGAGTGTAAGATCAGTAAGCACTAAGCATATCTTCTTTCAACAGTGAATTAAAAGAGAAATTCTAAACTAATGAAGAAAATGATGAAAAACAAGAGTATTATTATAATATAAACTCTTTAAAAGACTCTCAGATAAGAAGACTATTAACTGATATAAAAGACTAAGCAAGATCAGAAGCTCACTAATTATTCAGCTCTGATTAGATAAAATAGATTTAGCAGCTTTTCTCAATAAAAGATGAGTGTCTGACTACTCAATATCAGTCTATAAATGTGAATACTCACATAAAACAGTGATATATATAATTATATACTGTGATTACTTTCAGCACAGCTAGAAGAATCTGCTTCATGAGAGCAGACTAGATAAGAAATAACTACTAGATATTAAAGAAGAACTACACTACTTAATAAAATAATAACTGAATCAGAGAATTCTATCACAATTCTCACTAGTTAAAACACTAAGTATCTATCAAAACTGAAGTCATATAAGACAAGACTGAAAGAATATAGAAAGTGTAATCACTCTCAGTAAATGTAAGTTTAGTGTATTAGAATAAGCAAAAGACAGATATAGTATATATCATAATATCTGACTTATATATAAAAAGTGTGAATATCTTCACTCATCTCATACAAGAAGTGTCTTTTCTTCATTTAAAAGACAGATATAGCATGCATCTCAACATCTAACTTATATATAAAGTATATATACTTTCACTCATTTCATGTAAGAAGTGTCTTTTCTCTATTTAAAAGATAAATATAGTACACACTCTAGCATCTGACATGCATATGAAGTGTGTATACTTTCACTCAATTTATATAAAAAGTGTCTTTTCTTTGATCAAAAGATGAAGATAGCACACATTTCAATGTCTGACTTATATATAAAAGTACATATACTCTCATTCAGTTCATGCAAAAAGCACTCTTTCTTAATTCAAAAGATAAATATAGCACACATCTCAATATCTGACTCATATATAAAGCATGTATACTTTCACTCATTTCATGCAAGAAGTATTTTTTCTCTATTTAAAAGATGAATATAACATGCACTCTAGCATCTGACATATATATAAAGTGTGTATACTTTCACTCATTTCATATAAGAAGCATCTTTTCTTTGTTCAAAAGACTGAGATAACATGCATTTCAATGTCTGACTCACATATAAAAGTATACATACTCTCACTCAGTTTATATAAGAAGTGTCTTTCTTTATTCAAAAGATAAATATAGAATATATCACAACACTCAGCTTATACACAGAGCATGTATATTTTCACTCATCTCATGTGAGAAGTGCTTTTTCTTTATTTCAATAGAGTGTGTGAGACACACTTTTTCTCTCTCTCTCTAAAAACAGTAGTGACTAATTCTCAGTAACTCAAAGTCTGTCTAATTATTTAAATAGATCTACTGTATATAGAGTTTTTAGCTCAGTGATAAACATGCTTATCACATAATTTTCTCTGTTAGATAGTAATAGCCTTCTCATATATTCTTGCAATTAAGTGATGTATGAAATAATAATAATAATAATAATTTACAATCTGCAAGAATACTTGCTTCAGAATATTCAGATAAATATAAAGTTATTACTCAATTTCTCAGAATGTTTAAATAATTATATAATATTAAATAATCTGAATTCAGCAGATAAAAAAAGTATATCATATAGTATTTTATACAGAATAATCTTCTTTTTTAATAAGAGAATAAAGAGCTTTTCATACAGAGAATAATAAATAATAAAGATGAGTGAAAGAAGATAGTGCATCAGTTATATAATGAAAGTAATTATAAAGAAAAGTAAGCTATAATATATAAAATTTTATAAAGATATTGATGAGAGAGTATATAAAAAGAGATCAGAGTGTATATTAAAAAATGTATTCTATATCAATTTTGTAATTCAGAGTAGCAAGAGAAAACATTATACTCTATATATTTATTCTATCTTTGAAAGAAATAATGTGTTAATGTTATTTATCTTTCTCACAATAAATGTTATAGCTATACAGTAATAGTGTAACAGGTCTACGCCGAAAAGATCGGTATTAGATATAGAGCTTATATAACAAAATAGAAAACATTAGAGAAGAAAAAGAAAAGATGCAAGAATCTCAGCAGAAGTAGATATTTATACATATACAAGATAAAGCTCTGAGCAGATCTCAGAGCAGAAGAATAGAGATTTTAATAAGAGTTTTAGTCAAGAATCAGAGCTCTCAGAAGTGAAAATTCATGAAGTGTACACTCTCAGTAGAGTGTAGCAGAATGATCTATTAATCAGACATAGTCTACTACATTAGTCTTCTCTTTCTAAAGATAAGAGTTAAGTAATAGAGTTATAAGTATATATCTTTCATTAGTCAAGAGCTGCTGTTTTAGATAGTATGAAGTCTGAGATTCAGATTAGACAGTTATAATTAACTCATTTCATAAAATATTATCAGCTGTGACTATGAGATTTCTTATTAAAAATATCTTTAATTTCTTATTCAAGTTCATTATCTTCTTCTACAATTTCTGATAACTGTCAGTTAAAAGTCAGTTAAGAAGAGAATAAATCAGTGATAGTATAATAAAATAAGCTTGTATAAAAGATATTATAAATCTCTGACAGAGTGTTAAAATAATAGTTATAACTGTCTAGAACTTCTATCACTTCATATTTTATATAATGATAGTCTAGTGTACAAGACAGATATGTGATTCATATATTTCTAAAATTTAATTATATAAAATCTTCTATTTTATACTGCTCAGTAGAGTTTTATCAGATATTAATCTGATCTTTTTAATCTTGTTTCACACTCATTATAAAGATCTCTGTCTAATTACAGATATTTCAGAGCTTCAACACTATATTATCAGTAATTTAAATAGAACTACAAGAATTCAGTGTGAATTACATGAGTTCTAGAAGATCTAGCACTTTTATATAATAACTGTGTGTAAGAAAGAACAGGCTTACATCTGTTAAAACAGCATCTCAGTCATTAATAGTAACTTCTGTATATAGTAAGAGATTATATCAATCATCTTATAAGTAGTTGCAGAACTTATAAAGATAATTCTTTATAATTTAAATCATTCATTTCAATATATTATCAGTTTCAGAGTGATAAGCAGTTAATAAATAATATATAATCTTGAGAATTTAACAGATTCTTGTTTAAAGAGTGTCTATGAATTAATAATCTTAGTCAGATACTATAGATCTCAGTAAATTATATATTCAATAGAATGAGCTTTATAGAAAGACTTCAGCAACTTATTCAGTATTCATTTTATTATAAAATTTCAATATTATATCTTTGCTCAGTCAGTTAATAATAATCAGAACATTCTTGCAGTTCTTACTCTTAAAAAGATTAATAGCAAAGTTAATAACTATATTTTATCAGATTCTATCAGAAACATCTAGCAGTTTCAGTAGACTTTTTCTATAATTCTTTTATAAAATAATAGAAGAGTAATAATTGCAGTTTCAGATAAAGCATCTGATACTATTCAATATCTCAGATCAGTAGAATTTTCAGAAAATTATTTAATATAGCTATTTATAGTCTGAGTGATCAGTTATATATAAGTTATACATCTCTTATATTATTCAGATGTGTAGAAGTTCAGAATAAGAGACTCATTGTCATTTATAAAATTATAGAGTATTATTATTATTAATTAAGTATTCTGAGATGTCAGTTCTTACACATAGTTTTGAGAGAAATTAAGATGATTTTTAATATACTGCTTCAGTGAGTGCTTGAAGAAGTTCATTAGTTTAAACTATTATATATTATAGTTCATCTAATAGAGATTTAAAAAAGATAAAAGAAGCTGAGATATTGATGACAGTTCAGAGAGAGAGTATTCTAATTGAAGAGATATATATTGTGTCATACATTGTTTCATTGTGATCTACTAATATTTTGAGATCTAAGAGTCAGTGCTCTCAATTCATTCAGTGAGCATCTATTATATTAGAAGACATATCTTATTTTTATTATAAAAGAGTGTCTGTTATTGAGTTCTGACTATCAGAGCAGTAGTGTATTATAAAATGAAAGCAGCTTAATAGTTTAGATTAACATATCTATCATTCAGTGAGTTTATAAGTGATTATAAAATATTTAAAATTTTTATGATCTGTGATTATCTCAAACTTAAAAATACTTTGAAGTTCAGAGTTTCATTCTTCTAGATAGTATACTATTATGAGAAGTTCTTTATTATAGATCTCATAATTACATTCAGCAGAATTCAGCTTTTTAGATATAAAAACACACAGTCATAGAATATTTTCATTATTATATTACAATATAGTCTCTTCAGTAATATAATCAGAGAAGTCAGCTTTAATAACTGTTTTATAGTTCAAGTCAAATGTTATTAGCAGAGAGACACTAATGAATATCTTCTTTATTTATATAAATACAGATTCAGCATCTGCTGATCATCAGAATACTGAGTTCTTCTTAATAAGTTCAGTAAATAGTTAAGTGATATTTAAAAAGTTCTGTATAAATTATTAATAGAAGTTGACAAATCTGATAAAGCTTCATATACTCTTCATGATATATGAAACTTCTCATTCAAGAATAGTAGAAATCTTCTCAGAGTTCATTCAGATACTCTTGTCAGCTTCTATGATGAAATCTAGATATTTCATACTTTTAATTTTAAAATTATATTTGTCTATATCTATCAGCAGATCTGTCTCTTATAGTTATTATAGAACTCTTCATACATATTCTTGATACTCTTCTCTGAACTCATCAGTAAAGATGAGAATATTATTAAAATAGATAGATATAAATTCATTAAAAAAATCTCAGAGTGCTCAGTTAATATATTTCTGAAACATACTCAGAGCATTAGCTAGTTCAAAAAATATAACTACTCATTCAAAGAGATCATATCATATTCAGAATACTATAAATCATTCATCATCTTCAGTAATACAGATCTTATGAAAAGCAGCTATAATATCTAACTTTATAAATCACTGAGCTTGTTCAATGCATGCTAGAATCTCATTAATGAGAGATAAAGAGTAATAATTTTTCTTCATTAGTCTGTTCAGTTCTTGATAGTCTACACAGAATCAGAGTTCTTTATCTGATTTCTTTATAAAGAGAATAGAAGCTGCAGTAGAAGAGTTACTAATATATATAAATTCTTTATTCAGTAGATTATTAAGTGTCTTACAAAGAAGAAGAAGCTTATCTTGAAATATATTATAGAGAAGTTCTTACAGTGATTCAGAGTTCTTATCATTCTTCTTCTCTAGTTCAATACTATAATCTACTTCTAATTCTCATAAGAGAGATAAGTTTATAATATCATCTTATCAGAAGATATCTAGATATTCATGATATTACTGAGAGAGCTTCATATAAAAATCTATTAATATAACTCAGAATAACTTCTCTAGAGCTTTTTTAATATTAGCTAGACTAATAGAGTAAATCATCACACAGTTCTGTCATCAGCAACTTTATTAAAAGCTTTTTCAAAGTATTTTATAAGTATTAGCAGAGATCTGTGCAAGATTCATAGTCTTATAAACATCATTTTCATGTACTCAATCATTATTAGAGAATATTAAACTTCTGTTTTAAATATTTAATAAAATGCTTTGTTCAGATAGTCAGACAAGTTCTAGCATGAGATTATAGTTAAAATTATTAATTTTATATATATAAGCATCTTCACATTGATATTCTTCAATATTAATGTCTAGTTTCATTATATAATGAGTGTAGACATCTCTTGAGTTATTAAATTCTGTGAGAAGTCAGAGCTTCAGTAAGAGAATACACTGAAGATTATAGTATTTTATAACTGAAGATTTAATTATTATATAATGATATAGATCACTGTCTATCATGATATTTATATTATATATACTATTTATCATAGTAGATATAAGAATTATATTTATTATCATCTTTTCTTTAAATTATTATCATTCAATCTTCTCAAGCTTCTGTTTATAAATTTGAGTAGAAGCTAGTCTTTTCTCTGTTTCATTAAAGCATTCTCATAGCTATTATTTAAATCTTCTTCTAACACAGCATGATTAACACAGACTGCTGATATTAATCTTTTCTTCAGATGAGAAGACAGATAGACAGATTAGCAGTTAAAAGCTATATATTTTAGTCAGTTATAGTTAATACACATTTCTCATTGATATTAATCAGCTGCTTCTTCAGAAGCAATCTCTGAAACTCAGAAGTCTGTTCAGATAATAGAGACTTTTGTCTGTATATAGATATTAGAGTCTACTCAGTTCATGATATTCATATTATTTTTTAATATAGATATATGAGTGATTGAAGTGTAATATTTTCTATCACTATTCTATATACTTTTGAGCTTGATAAAACAGTCATTCAATATTCAGAGTTATATATAGAAAGCTTTATAAATCAGAGCTTTATTAACACTTATAAAAACTTATAGTAGTTTAAAAGTCAGTACTTTCTTCAGTATACTGATCTTCATTCTATTCTTTTAAAATTGACTGTCTACTTCTAAGATTTTAATATTAAAATCAGAGATAAATATTATAAGAGAGATATTTCTCTGTTAAGTACTCTGTAATCAATCTAATACTTTTTACTGTATAGCAGTGTCTCTGAATAGAATATCAAGATACTTAATAATATTATCAGATGTATATAATATTGATTCATATATCTTCATTCATGAATGAAACTTTTATTTTATACAGTCTCTCAATCAGTCATTGATATATTAACTCTGATTGATTAATGAATCAATAATATCTCTGTCTACACTTAGTTTTATAAGTATATTTAATTTTTATGACAGGTAGAGAGTGAGATCAGAAGCATCAAAATATATAGAAATATCTAGATATTTCTTCAGCAGTCACACTGTATTCAGAGAATTCATTTCTAATTTAGTCAGTGTTGAAATTATCTACACAGAGGTTTCTCATTGAGTTAGTCATTGAATTTTCTTATATTAATGTTATTGATTTATATATATATCAGCTATCTGCTGCTGCTGTAATTTCAATATTATTCAGAGTCACTGCAGTACTGTGTCTGTGCTCATATTCAAGAGTTTTTTTATATTATCAGTTGATATTGTTCTATCATTCATCAGATATACAGTATTTATTTCTGTATTTAAAAATTCTTCAGAATTGAAAGAAGTATATTTATATAAATATTTCATATATCTAGAGTGTCAGAACTCTCAGATCTTTCACTGATATTCTCTTTATAAAATCTCATTGCAGAGTCAGAGTAACTGATAAATAAGCTTCTATCTAGTAGAGACTCAGCATTCATTTAACTAGTCATTTTCTTCTT
>PDND01000407.1:0-14282 GCA_002572855.1 [Emmonsia] crescens
CCCCCCCCCCCCCCTTTGTTTTTTTTCTTCTTCTTCTTTTATGTGTATGATAAAAATAAATACCCACGTTGCTTTTGTTTGCCCTCCACTTCCTTTTCCCCATTTTTCTGGAATAGCATACATACATACATACATAATACAATGAGCATGTCGCATAAAGTTTTCAATTTTTTCAATTTTATTTCAATTGGCCCTCTCCCCCATTCCTGCTTCTTTTTTTCCCTCAAACCCTTTATGAAATTAGAGTGAATAAACTTTCCTTTGTGCTTCTTTTTTTCCATCTATGAAATCATCAACAGTAAACACACACACACACACACACATGGTAAAGAAAATGCTAAATTGAAATATACTGTTTGAATACTGATTTCTTCTATTTATTTTCATTAATTCATATATCCTTTTGTTCATCATACATATATATATATAATCATCAAGTTTAAAAAATGAGAATGAAAAAAGAAATTGAGAGGAAAAAATGATTGAAAAAGCAGGCAAGCCATTCATCACATCTTGATGTAAAAGAAAAAAGAAAGAAAAAAGAAAAGTCAATCAGATAAAGTATCAGACAAAATTGCTGCTACATTTTGAGACAAAAACTAAAGGAGCTGCTTTGATTATTGTCAAAGAGAATAAGATAGATAGATACAGATATAAAAACAAGTATTGTCTAGAAAGAAAGAAAGAAAGAAAGAAAGAAAGAAAGAAGAAAAGAAAAAAGAAAAGTTTAATTGTGCTTTTTGCAACAACAAAAGAGTGTGTTGATGTATGTATTGTGTTGATTTGTGTGTGTTCTTGTGTGTAATGCATATCTATATTGCAAGAAAAAAAAGTCTCAAGTTGTTTGAACATGATTATAAAAACAGGCATGTGACAATATGTAAAATAAAATATCAGTTTGTTTTATGACAATGATGAGACAAGACAGGAGAAAGATAAAACAATGAAAATGAACATGAAAATGTTAGAAAGAAAATAGCCAAAGATAGTCGTGGTGTATGGTATGTAAAATGAATCATATGAATCACATGGAAAGAAAAAAGAAGAAAAAAAATAAAAATAAAGCAAAGTAAACCAGAGAAGGTAAAAATTCGTCAATTGTTTGTTGTGTATTATTCGTCGTCATTTTTTCGTTTTTCGTCGTTCATCGTTCGTTTCGTTGCCGCGAGCGTTAAAAAAAAAGAGGGGGGGAAAAAAAGCGCGGGAAGTTTATACGCAGAAAAGAAGGAGTAAGAATTGAAGATTTGAAACCCAAAGTAACCCCCAAAAAAACCATCCCATGATCAATCATCCGTTCGTTCGTTCGTTACATAAATAAAATAAATGAATAAAGCGGTTGTCGTTGCTTTTCGGTGGAAAGTGAATTTTTTTATTTTTAAAAGAACGGTTTCGTTTTTTATCGTTTTTTCGTAGACTCGGTTATATGTGTAGGGGTACTCCGTACGTTGATGTGTCATCGTCATGGTTTAGAAAGTAGCGGGGAGGTTGGGCGAAGGAAAAAGACAAGAGAAAAAAAGAAGGAAAAGAAGAGAGCGTGAGCAGGTACAAGTACAACATATCGTTGTTGCTGTTCATGTTTGGTTCTGGTATGTTGGAGGGTTAATTCTTTTTTTTTTTTTTTTGGTTTTCATGTTTATGTCGGGGGTTGTTTCGAGAATCGAGGATGTTTTCATCTACACAAACCAAGGTTCCAAAAGTCGATGGAAAAGGGGGGGGGCGTGGGATGTTTAACAGGTCGGTTATATCGAAATCGCGCTGCCGGTAGGCTCAAATATGTCCGTCACACCAAGAACAAAAGCGTCGTGAGGTAGGCGGGCATGCATAGCAACATTCCAACCGCGACACATTGCAAGTAAACCCAATTCGACTCGAGACGATATATCTCAACACAAAAAAAGTGAAAGAATATATAGACTCGGAACAAGTTGAAGACGGAAAGGAAAAGAAAAAGGAAAAGAAAGTGAAAAGAAAGTGAAAAGAAAGTGAAAAGAAAGTGAAAGTAGAAAAGGAAAAAGGAAATAAAATAAAAGATGTCGCATGTTTTCACAAAATCGTCGCCATCATGATGAAAAAAAAATTGAAAATTGAAAAAAGTATGGTCTTGGGAATTTCTTCTTTCTTTTCTTTCTTCTCCTTCCTTTTATTGCCGTTGCCGTTGCCATTGCCGTTGCCGTCATTGTTGTTCGTTGTTCGTTGTCGTACAGAAAAAGCAGTCAGTTAAATAAATTAAAAAAAACGCATGTTTTTAAAAACAAATGTCCACTGAATCGAAAGAGTTAGAGTTGGGAAGAAGAAAGATAGAAAGCAAAGAGCATCATCCGTCAGGCGGTTTATGATGAGAATGGCGTGTTCGGCGTATCAACCGTAAAGACATCATCGTCGCCATCCAACACACCCACGCCCACGTCCAAGCCCACGCCCACACCCAATCCAGCTTTCCTTTCTTCTCTTTCAGCGTCATCATCAAAGTACGCGCGGGGCGTGGTCATGGTACTCTCACTCCTCCGTTCCTGACAAGTTGACATGGGCATCGACATCGACATCAGCATCGGCACGGGATGTTCGCGTTCGCCAGCGCCAGCGCCAGCGGTAGCGGTAGCGGTAGCAGAAGAAAGCATGCTGGCAAAGGATGTCGAGATGATAAACGGATCAGAGAGCGAGGGGGCATGGCGAGGGGAGTAGGATGGGGTATGATGTTTCCTGCTGTTGTTCATGTTGATGTTGTTGCTGTTGCTGTTGTACTTGTTGAAAGGGTCCGAGTGGAACGGGGAACCCAGTCGCTTGATATCATCGCCCAGTCGCAAATGGTGGTTATTATTAGTAATAATATTATTAATACTATCCTGTTGCTGTTGCTGCTGCGGCGCTTTCTGCATGTTATCGCCGGTGCCCTCTGCTGTCGTCGTCGTTGTGGTAGTGGTGGTAGCCGTAGCCGTAGCCGTAACTGTAGTCGTCGTAGCAGTAGCAGTAGAAGTAGATGTACCAATACTAGTGGCCGAAAAAGCCGGAAACGGCGCCGGTGGTGTGAAAAGCAGCTGATCCAACCGTCCCCTTGAGCCACCAATTGCGCCCGTCGTGACACCCCTGCTCCGCACGCGCACACGCCGCTGGCCAGGGACATCATTGTACCTCGTTTGACGGATGAGATCTGGGAAGGGCCGTTGGAGACTGCTGCCGCTCGAATCCAACTCGTCTTCCAGTTGGTGTAGGGCTCGGCGTTTGTGGGCGTTGCCGAACGGGTCTATGCGGCCGCCTGGGGATCGGATCTTTAGGCTGGTTGTATGGATTGTGTCGCACTGGCTGCTGGCTGGTGTGATGGAACGGAGACGGCGGCGGGAGCTGTCCGGGCCCCATGTGTGGTACATAAATGGGGATCCTAGGCGGGGGATTGGGTTGGAAAGGGCGCGGGTTGCGTTGCTGTGGTGGTGGTGGTGGTAGTAGTTGGAGTGGTCGAGAGATGATGGGTCACTGTTGTGATGTTGCGAGCTGCTGGGTTGTTCTTGTTCACCCGAAATGTTGTTGAACCAATTATTTTCCGTGCTTTTATCGAGATTCTTCATTGGCGGTCCCAATTCTGCGACCTGGGTTGGTAGAGAGCTGGACACCAATGAGACTCCCAGATCTCGAGTGGCGAAAGAGGCAGCTTTCCTGTGAGAAGTTCCCAATTGTAACGGAGTTCTAGCAGTCGATTCGGGAAACGTTTCCAAGAAAGGAGACGGGCTACGAGATTGGAGCAGGCGTTGGTAATGCGGGGCGATTGAGAATTTCCGTTTGCAGAGGTCCTTTAAGCGTCTTCTGGTAGAGGAGTCAGATCTGGGCCACGTTGGCTTGGGCTGTGCGATCCTGGCAGTTGGCGTCGTACTTCCACTCCGTATCGCAGAATCATCAGTTGCTTGTTGCTGTTGTTGTTTTCCATCCCCACCAAGTTCGTCTGCATATATAACAGGAACAGGGATTGGAGTTACAACAGCTAAAGGACCATTCTTGTGTCTATTTTTTGCCCTAGACCAAGTCTTCCTAGCTTCGCGGGCAACGCGGTGAGAGACTCCCAAGGGGGGTAAGCTGCCCGGAACCATCTTGAACGGGGTTATTCTGGGGTCCTGCAGATATATCTGATAGGTATTCCACAGATGGCTGTCCATCTCTGCAGTCCATCGAGGTCCAGTTGCTGCTGCTATATTATCGGGCTTTTCCTGCACGTTACTGGGCTTGGAAGGAGTCTCCAGCTCTTGCTTGCAGCTGGTTGTCGGATACGAGAGGAAAGGGTCCTGGATTTCGCTCTCTGGGCTCGTACAGCTTCCTCCAATGGACGCATGCGAGGTGTAGGATGTAGAAGACGCAGCGGAAGAATCCGAGAAATTAGAACACGCAGACGATGGTCGTTGTATCGAATCACCGCAATCTGCAGTATCGCCATAGGTCCAGCAAGGCCTTTCGTCTACAGGGGTACCCCGGATTTGAGCTGGCGGCGTTCTTGGATCGACCCTGCCACGCGGAGGAACTTGTAGCGCATTATCAGTTATCGGTTGAGTCGCAGCCATGTCGAAAATGCTGGCCACAGACGCCGAGGGATCGTGCGAGAGTTCGATTGACGGTAACGGAATATCTGGCGAGCAGAAAAGCTCGCGCTGGTTTTCCATGGTCAGTCGAGGCCTGCGAAAACGGCAGGAAGAATGGTGAGGGGGTGGTGGGATGGTGATCTCCTTGGTTGCTTGTTCCGGAGTTCTTGGTCGTGCATCATCATCATCATCACCACCAGTGAAAAAGGTGAAGTCCTTGGGAAGGGTTCGAGACAACCCAGGCTGCCGGTAGGCCATGTTTTGGGGTTTTTTGTTTGTTTTTGTTTTGTTTTTTTTTTTAGACGACGGGCGTCCAAACAACGGTGAAAGTTTCGGCAATTGATTGATGAATGGATATAAAACCTTATTCAACGAAAGTAGTAGTGAATAAGCTCGCCCAGAAGTTCAAATCGTTGTCGCGTTATTTCGTGGTTCTCGTTTTTTAGTCAATGCACATCTCAAAATAGCAAAAGATATGGAATATTATAATGATGCTGAAACGGTGTCGTTGATCTTTGCGTTAAAAAATTCCCAAGCCCTCAATTGTACATTGTTCAGAACAAAAAAATATGTTTAAAGGCGGTCTCTCCTCCCCAGGTTCAAAATATGGCGAAAGTCGGCAATGGATTGGGTTGAACAAAAAAGAAGAAGAAAAAAGAAAAGAAGAAAAAAAAGTCCAGTCCAGTCCAGTCCAGTCGTGTTAATAAGAAATATAGGTCCCCAATGTCGCCAATTGGGAGTTCGTGGTTCTCGTAATAATAAAGGCTTGGGTGATAAGAATCAAGAAGGGGGTTTTTGTTTTTTTAAAAAAAGCCCGACTGTTTCAAGTCATCCGAACGGGGTCTTATGTCTTATGTCTTATGGGGACGAGAGACAGCCAAAGTCGGACCCGCAGGTGTTGTCGTTAATATCAGGAGATGTAGTAGTAATCGGCAAGCATCGTGAATAGGTAGTGACATGCAAAAAGAACCAAAAAAGAACGGGGGTTTGGACGACAGAGATAGAGATATCTAAGATCTATGAGCACTGGAAATGTTTATAACAGTTCCGAAACGAGTGCCTTGTTTTAGAACGAACGGGGGGGGGGGGTTCCAACGTCGCAGCGCTCGATAAAGACAAAACGAGCAGGCCCAAAGTGGTCAGATCAGATCAGATCAATTGGCAAAGCGACCACCAAGAATTGGCTCGTCCAGGCCCCAAGAGAATAAGTAGAGGCCAGCCTTGACCAAGATGTCGATATGCGATCAAAAGAGGAGTCGACAAAAAGGGAGGAGTGGAGGAGTGGAGGAGTGGAGGAGTGGAGGAGAGTGGTTTAGGACCGTTGTTCGCAGACCCACGTTATTCAGTGCTCCTTCGGATGGGGGAAGAGTGGGCTCGGTGGTAAGGGCAGAGAAAGAAGCGCAGAAAGAAAGAAAGAAAGAAAGAAAGAGAGAAAGTTAGATCAATCAATCAATCAATCAATCAATCAATCAGGGGTGGCTGGGAAACCAGAGGAAGGATTTTAAAAAGTTCCGCGACTAATATTCCGGTTCCGGTTCAGGTTCAGGGTCCCTCTTTTCACACACCGCTGGAATGGAATGGGATGGGATGGGATGGGATGGGATGGGATGGGACGGGATGGGATGGGGAGATTTTGGAGGGAGGATCGTTGAAGGCTAAAAAAGCGTTCGCGCTTGAGCGGACCGAAGCGAACAGGGTCCTAAAAAAAAGAGGCAGCTTGGCGCAAAGGTTTAGAGGCGTAATAGACCAGGGTGTGTGTGCATGTGTGTGTGTGTGTGTGTATACGGAGTATGGGGAATGGGAGTGGGTTGGATGTGGATGTGGACGGATGTTGGGATGGGGGATGGGGAGAGAAGACCAGCTGAATGATGATCGGAAAACGAAAAGAAGAAAAGAAAAAACAGTAAGTTGAACGAACGACAGGGGAGATGTGACGGGGGAGAAGGAAGAAACGAAAGAGAAGAAGAAGAAGAAGAAGAAGAAGAAGCTGAGAAGAAAGTTGTTAGTTAAGGAAGAATAAGCAAAGAAGGGGGATGGAGGGGGGGGAGGGGATGGGATGGGGGGGTGCCCGGGTTTTAGTGGATTTGGGGGCAGGTTTTGGGCACTTTTTGGGCACTTTTTGGATTTTGGATATGGCTGGACGGGAAGAACCAAAGAGGAGTAGACGAAGGGGGAGAGTTTTTTGGTGATAGTGATAGTGACGGCGTATGTGATAATGGATAATGGATAATGGATAATGGATAATGGATGGTGGATGGTGGATGGTGGACAGCCAGCCAGCGTATAGACAGATCCCCCAGGAAGAAGGTCTGGGGAGGGTACCTGGGTAGTAAGGTAGCCCAATGCCAGAAAAAAAGTGAAGCGGGAAACCAGTGGAATTGGCGACCCGGATACAGAGTACTGGAGTCTGGAGTACTGGAGACTGGAGACTGGGGACTGGGGACTGGGGAGTCGGGACTCGAAAAAAGGCGCGACAAGGGGCAGAAACTAAAATAATAGCAAAAAAAGCAAAGAAAAAGCAAAAAAAACGGGAGTATGGGTATGGGTATGGGTATTTGCCGCCACGTAACGTCCCTTGGTATGGTTACTGGAAGACAAAGGAAGAGTTGAAGTTACAGCTAGCTAGCTATTAGCTAGCCACTTGCTTGTTGATATTTGAACTATGCAGGATGTTTCTTTGACAGATAATACAATTGTTGTTATCTCTACGGTCTGTACGTCTGTACTGCGTAGAGCTCTCTTTCTCTCTCCGGTCAGATGGGACTCGACCAGGCGTGACTAGTGGACACACCAAGGTTTGGCTGTGGAAACAGGTACCACCCGGTGTACATACATATACGGATTATACCATGCTGTAATCAAGGATGAGGGAAAATAAAATCCCCAATTGGCAGAGACATAGTCGGCACATACTCTGTAGTTGCTAGAGTATCAATTTATCAATTTAATCAATTTAATCAATTAACTACAAGAATATTCCAAATGTGGCTGATTTCTCAAGATATACGGACAGATCCTTAAGTTACCAGATACTCAGCAAGGGGCGCGAGTTTAATTCAACCCCAGCTACTGTTTATACTCCTCCATTCATTCAGCTAAGTTAAAGTCAAAGCATTCCATCTCATCCCATATTGCCGCCATATACATACACGACACAAGAACCACTTTCAACCAGCCACTCTCTGTCCGTATCTCCTCTCCTCTTCATTCCCCTACCCACTTCATGGAAAGCACTACTATCAAGTCAATTCTAGCCTCTTGGCCCTGGGGAAGGGAAGGGGAGGGGAGGGATGCAAAATCTCAACACGGGGAAATATGCCCATCTAATATCTATAGAAGTATTATTCGAATCCAGAAAGCTCAAAACAAAAGGAGTAAGAAACCCAAGCCTCAGCCAGCTCAGACCTCAATTGAATTTGCTGCAAACATCCTGAAATATTCAAGAAAAAGGAAAGAAAAGAAAAGAAAAGAAAAAAAAGATTTACCCTCAAACAACTCTGTTCTCTTTCCCAAGGTTTCCCCATTCCCCTTGTTAGTTAATTAAATCTTACCATTGAGTTATCCTGTGTTCGTTATCCCATGGATTGAACTCTCCGTGTCTATGGAGTAGGTAAGTTGGTTTGTTCAAATGCTCATTGTCCCAAGGGGGGAAACCTCCCCCCTCCCAATTAATAGGTAATAAATAACCAGATCTGCAGGTTGGTTGGTAACTTCATATACATATAATCGATCCTCCAAGATCAGATATCTCAGATTATGTCTCTCTCAAGCCAGCCTATTTATTTTCCTTTCAATTTCAATTCCAATTTCAATTCCAATTTCAATTCCAACAATATCAAAACAGTGATACCATAACGGATCTCAATAGCAGACTCAATGACATAACAAATAAATTACCTACTCACCCATCTTCAAATGAAAAATTAAAGGGCTGGGGCTTGGCGGGGCTGCAGGGGAGTCTGGCCTAGACTACACCCATACATGTATGTACATACCTAGACTAATACATAGGCAGGCTCCACTTTTACTATACATACCATTACCCACCCCTGCGAAACGCGAAAATCCAACTTTCTTTTTCCTCCGTCGCGTCGCGTCGCGTCACGTCATGCCATCACACCACCACCCCCCGTGGACGCGCGAAAATGACGCGCATCGGGTGTATCTTATTGGCTGGTTGACGCGCCAGGGCGCGTTAGGTAAAGGAAGCTAAGTTAGCTTGTATTTTTTACAGGAGAAATGAATATTATTTATTATACCCCGGCGCGTGCGTGTGTATTGTATAATGTACTGTATGTAACATGGGCTGAACCTGAAGAGAGGAGGCACGAATACTCTGTAAGGTACGGAGTATTCTGAGAGACCATGGCTCAGGTTTTTGTTTCAGATGGTAGAGTCACAGAGCGCTGGGCGCTGGGCGGGCTCAGAGAATCTGATCTGACCTCAAGTCAATTTTTTCAATTTGTATAATGAAGAAGAGAAAGAAAATAGAAAATAGAAGATATGGAAATTGAGAACCTGAAAAAATTGTTCCAAGACATATTTTTTTGTGTGTGTAAATTAATTAATAAATAAACAAAATTCAGATAGTATTCATTCATAGCTCTAGCAAACTTGAAATATTCTTTAAATGCCAATTAAACTTCGAATCGAAAACCCCCGCCCGCCAGGCACTAATACAATCTAAAACCAAACCGTCATGCAGACTACAGACGTACAGACGTGCAGACGTACCGACGACTGCAGATGCAAATGCAGATGCAAATGCAGACGCAGATGCAGGTGAGAAAGAAGAATAAAAGCAAAAAAGCAAAAAAACAAACACAAAAAAAACAGCTCATTGTTCCACTTTCTGTCTAGCTATGTTACCTCGCTCTCTCTGATCTCTCTCAGCTCTATCTTCATCTATTTATCTAGGTATCTTCATCATCATCAACAACAACAACAACAGAGCTGAGTGTAGATATTCACAGTCTACTTCTCTGTCATCTCATTCTATCTCTATTATAATTACTCATTTGTTATTTGTAATATAGCAGTGCATGTAAAAAAGAACTCACACACACACATATATAATAATATACAATATCATTTTCATAACTCTCAGATTCATTAGATATATAAGTATCAGATATTATATTCATTCATCTTAGCATGCAGAAAATGAATTCAATTTCATATATGCATATATATGTACATGTACATGTTCAGTTCAGTTCATGAAACAATAATTGAATATTTCAGATATCTAAATAGATATAGAAGTAGCTAATGTGCTCAATTCAATAACTCAACTTCAGCTCTACCGTATATAGCAAATCTACGTTATATATCTCTAGTCAAACTCCTCAGCAGCTGGAAGGTGGAGTCGGGTTTTCAGAGTATATTACAGAGTGGCTTGAGCCGTAATTCTAATTCCATATATCTGTACATGTACATAGATATGTCTGTATTCAAATATATGCTTACCATCATCGTCATCATCATCATCATCATCATGGGCAAAAATCACTGCATTAGTATAGCATAGCTTGCTCTGCCCTGTCTTGCCTTGTCTTGCCTTGTCTTGCCTTGCCTTACAAACTGAGACTCTTCATTGTTGAGCTGGCAAGCTGGTAAGCTGGCTGTGTTTTGTGCTTTGCTGTGCCTCTGCAAGCAAGCAGAACACGTAACTATATACTACTCACTCTTTCATGGCCCAGGGATGTTGCTGTCTACTCCATATAGAAGTGAGTTTGCTATGGGGCGGGAGAGAGAGGGGGCGCATACTATACTAAACTAATCCATACCAGGAGGGCTTTTGTTTATTTATTACAGACTTTGAAAAATAAATAGATAAATAAATAAATAAAACGGGGAACAACAATAATGACTCTGAAACGAGTGTGGGTAATTCGAGTTTTATGTTTGCAAACAGAAGAATTCATGAATACATTTAAATTTTTTATTGAATGTGGGGAATAACCACCTTCTTCATCTTGTTTTTATCTATTTATATATTTATATATTTATTTTTAAAGTAATTCTAGTTTATTAGAGGATTGAGAGTTGACTTGATTTCCCTTACCATGCGGGGAATATTGCATATTTCCCTAGGTTTACCTATTAATTTACAACGCTATCAGTATAAACTCCATCAAAAGGGAAACAAGAACATGTTTCCAATTGTTTCATAGCTGTGGAACATACCAGCCAGCAGTGTTCGCCAATCATCATTATCATCATCATCGTCATCATCATCGTCATCGCTGTTGTCATTGTCGTTGTTGTCGTTGTCGTTGTTGTCGTTATTAGTGGGCTCAACATCAATGTTGGCCAGCGTGTATAGAGCATTTAGAGCTATATACGTAACTCCGTATAGGAAGCTCCAGCAGATACATACCATACATACATACATACCTTGATAGAATGATTAGGGCAAACACCTATCCATGAATCTTTCAGGCTTCATTTGTTTGTCAAAATAATTCCATCTCTCCCCCCCCCAATCGGGCCTGTTCCGCCAATTTATTTCTTAGCCAATAGTAGTTAATAGCTGAGAATGGATGTTGGATACCTAGGGGTATTGTTTGGTGGCCTCGAGGGACAGCGGGGAGATTATGAAACATACTCCAACTCTACTCTACCTCTACCTAGGAAATCCATGAGAGGTGGATTTACTCTCTCCAGCCCCATTACCTCCTTTGATATAGCGAACATGAAGGGTTTCTTTGCGGTCAGTTTGGTCCGTCTCCTCTGGCTAGTTAAGTAAGTTTATTGGATTTAAGTAATTTGATCGAGGGATGGTATATGTAGATGTAGTTAGTTTAATAGTTAGGGAGATAAAGTTAATGCTGTTACGCTGTCCCTACCCCGCCATTCTCAAGATGAAGCCGCGGGGTGTTTGTTGCTGCATAGCTCTTCAACCATATGCACATATCAACGATGGATGACCGCTTGGCTTAACAAAGTATAGTTCTCCTTTAAATATTCTCCTCCAGGGGGGTCTGATTGTGGGCAGAAATGGGTCTTTTGATTTCTAATAAGACTTTGTAATATCAAATACCCTTGTAGTTAAAGATTAGCTCTGGCAAAATGCGGGGGAACCGGATGGTGCTTGCAAACCTTAGCCCGCGCCTAAAAGATCACATCATCTAACAGAGCACAGCACAGCACAGCACAGCATAGAACAGAACAGAACATTCATTCATTCATTCATCTGCCTCAGATAACTTAGTTACCTGTCATTGCTGTTTATCATTCTACAGAGCACCATCTCAGGCACAAGAGTCTGACTGCTGCACTTTTCCATCGCACTCACACAACCTACCTACCTACTTACCTATAGATATCCAGCATGGGTGATGTTGGCCCAGCAGTGTCCGACGAGCAAGAACAGCTTCGAGATAACCTTGCTGTGATCAAGGAGTCTGTCCAGGATATCCATGTGCTGGTTACTGGCTTTGGCGTATGTACCTAGCCGTATCGTGTTTCCTTGTTGAATAACTCTGTAGTGGATGGGTGCAGTCTGAAAACAAGCCCTCAAAACCACTCCCCCTCAATCGAGAAAAAACAAAGATATCAAAGCATCCAGCTAACACCGCCTGTTAAATAACAGCCCTTCAAAACCAACCCCCTAAACCCCTCCTTTCTAATCGCCTCCGCCCTCCCAAAAATAATAACCCTCCCGCAAACCTCCCCCACTTCCGCCCCACGCCGTATCCTCATCCACACCCACCCCACCCCAATCCGCGTCGCCTACTCCGCCGTCCGCACCGCCATTCCCGCCATAATAGATGCCTTCAAAAATGACCATGACGGCCGCCCGCCAGACTTCGTCCTCCACATCGGCATGGCTTCCACGCGGGACTACTATGCCGTGGAAACCGTGGCTCACCGCGACGACTACCGCATCACGGATGTAGACGGGGATATCGGCTTCGAGGAAGGAGAGGCTGTCTGGAAAGCTGTGGGGTTGCCCGAGGTGCTGAGACCGGGTCCATTCACTATGCCGGGTGACGGTGAGCTGGATGGCGGCGGTAACGGTAACGGTGACCGTGACGGCGACGGTGATGAGAATGGGAATGAGAATGCTGCGCCGAGGAAGCCGTCTACGACCGTATACGCTACCGGGGGGGTATCAGCTACTATCGTTACTGATACTACTACTACAACTTCCAACGCCACCACCACGACAACGACGACGACAACGACAACAATGACTTCTTCATCCTCGCCGTCGCCAGACGAGGAAGAACAACAACAACAACAACAAGAACAAAAACAAGAAGAACACACCCCAACCCGCAACACAACCACAACAACCGTACCCTCCACCACATCCCAGACCCAGACCCAGACCCAGACCCAGACTTCCCCAACCCCCCCAGACGCCCACTTCCTAAAAACATGGCAATCCTTCGCGCCGCGCAAAGCAGACGTGCGCCTCTCCGCGGATGCCGGGCGGTATCTGTGCGAGTTTATCTTTTATACCAGCCTGGCGCATGCCTACAGGGAACGGCGGAATCGAAGCGTTATATTCCTGCATGTGCCTGGGCGGACGGATGATGAGGGGATTCAGATTGGGAGGGAGGTGGCAGTGGGGCTTGTGAGGTGTTTGGTGGCTTGTTGGGTTGATTGAATGAATGAATGAATGAGTGAGTGAATGAAAGGCTAGGTGGGGTAAGGGGGTAAGGGGGAAGTGGAATGGAGGGTGTACTGTGCTTTTTTTTCGGATTTGCTTATTCCTCTCTTTCTTTCGTTGAGGGAAACGGGGGTGATGATGACTGAGTTGTCTCATATTTTGTTAAATGTGAGGAAGGGGTTGATCATGGGGATGATTCATGAACTTAATTTTCTTTTAATTATATATATATGGGATTTTTTAAAGATATACTTGTGGAAGGCTTAGGTAATTATTTTTATGATGATGAGATAATGAAAGAGAGACATGGGTGACATGGAGATGGGTTGACTGGATGAGGATGAATATAATATCACTCTCTTCTCGCTCATTCATTTTAGTTTGTGATGATTTTCTGGCTTCCCATCTTTTTTCCCCATCCAGATTTAACCACCCGGCATTGGCCTGGTTGGTACCACTTTTTAGAGATTCTGACGTGGGCAAGGATATTGATTTATCATTTCATATCCGCGATGCTATGTAGATGCTCATTTGAATCTGACCAAAAAAAAAAAAAGAAGAAAAAGAGAGATCTGTTTTCGATATATATCTTCTCTCATCATGTACTCCGTAACTATCTGAGGATTGATGGATAGAAGAATTCACTAGGGTATATAGCTTGCAGGTAAAATAAGCAACCAAACCTGTGCAAAAAATATATATATAAAAAAATAGAATAATAAAAAAAGTGCAAGTAAAAACCACAGCCCTTTTGGCCTAAAAATAAAACAAATCAAAGAAATTGAGCAGACTTTTGTCTTCAGTCAAATCTCAGCATCCGGGGACAATATGCACATGTAACTAAGGATGAGAATATCAATCAACTCAACTGTCTGAACAGAGCTCTGATGCTGCTCTACCATGATGGTAAATGTGGCTCAACAGGACAGAGTCCCTTCACAAAGGATTCAACGATAAACTTGAACAGAAAGTTACCCCTTGTGCAGTTTCATTCTTTTTCCTTCCTCATTCCCGACCTAGCCCCTCCAAGGTCCCCTCATACCCGTTCAAGTCGAAATAAGCGCAATGTGTCGCATCCCACTTTCGCTGAAGGGGGGAGG
>PDND01000408.1:0-14235 GCA_002572855.1 [Emmonsia] crescens
TCTCCCTTGCCAGCTCTTTGTGCAGCCAAAAAGAAACTAATAAAATAATAATAATAACAATCACAACGAAAATGAAAAGGATGCCGTGGTGTAAAAGGCTAAAGTAGCGCAAGAAATGCACCAGTGGAAGCAATAATAAGAGATTTCTGAAATCCAGAACCGTAACGCCAGAACACCATGCTAGTTTGTTGTATGAAGAAGAAATTTTTTTTTTTGAGTGGGTCGAAACTAAGGCGCGATTGAGGTGATCGATCACCCCGAAGGACCGTAGATGCAGTATGTCGAAGATACTTCTGTTTCCCCCCCCCCCAATGACGAATGAAACTAACTTAGCCATCGTCATCGGCATTGTTGTGGGAACGGGGGCGTTCATGGCGGCCGTGAGCACCATGCATCCAGACACGCTTCCACGGGCCCTCATGTCCAGCTTCCCGATCCTGCCGCATCCCCTCGAGGACTTCGACGATTCCACCGTTTCGTAAACGCTCGAGAACCACGTTCATCCCCTGCTTGCTCTTGAAAACAGCATCTCGTGTCCGCTTTACGCCCACAAGTTCAATTGTCCGCTGGATTCCGGCCGTTGACCATGATGCAAGGAGGCCTCGTCTGCTATGCGGCTCTTCCTCGCCATGTTCGCCTCCGGACGAAAGGTCCGTCTTCTTGGAGCGATTGAGCATTGCTTGGCCTAGGCTTGACCGAAATGTAACCGTGGTTTTCACGCTCGTCCTTTCATCCTTCGGGTCATCGATGGACGAGCCTGACCACCATGTCCGCGGCTTGGGGCTGCCGTCGTCCGTTGAGGGAGGGAGGCGTCGATAAAGTTGTTTTTCCACGACGCTGAGGATGCCCGTCCACTCCATATTCCGTGATTCCGTATGCATCCAGCCTTCCTTCACGTCTACAACGGTAGTCTCGAGGATGAAGCTTTGGCCTGAGTTCTCGTTGCCGCCAATCCCTTTGGGCAACAACTTTAGCATGGCCGAGGGGATCTTGGATTTCTTGAGCAGCAACCTGGTGGTATGCAGGCGCTCTGTGACAGGATCGACATAGCGATCAATGACATCGGTGGTCAGCACATGGCGGGAGTAAGGGTTCGGATAGCGGAGAAAGTAGGCGAGAGAGACCGCAGGAAAGGAATAGTCGTAGTTGAACGTGCTTTCGAAGAACTTCATCGTTAAGGCATTGGCGTTTCTTCTGTCAGAAGCAAGAGATATCGAAGGAGCCTGACAACGGGTTGGAGAGATCCAGGCTGCGGACGCCAGAAGTTGGAATTCAACAACGTCAAGCTGCTCTTTGTTCACTCGTTCTTCGTTGCTTTGCCTCCAACTCTAACGTCAGGTTTTGCCCTTTTTTGCCTGCATTTTGAGCTGGGCGTCGAAGAATAGGTTAGTCAGCCTCCACTAAGCCTGTTACAGTAATTTGGTGGGGGTTGTCGATTTTGGACCAACCAAAATAAATATCCACCAATCACAAGTAGCGGATATATTTTAATTGGTAATATATGAGTAATCATCATATCTCCATTTGAACATAGTGGACGCTGTACTACGTATACGGAGTATATATGTAGCAATATAACTCTCCAGTTTTCAATTCCTTTTCCTGGGTTAGAGAGGATAACCAGCCATGGATGTTGCTCATGTATTGTGTCCGACGGCCAAGGCATAGTTCGGATTAGTTGCGGCGGCTAGGTTCAAGTTAGTCGCTCCAGAGTTCGTTGTTTCTCCCAATTCCTAGCGGCCAGAACTAACAAACTTTCTCAGGAACAAAATGTCCAGTATCGGCATGAGATGTTG
The DNA here is from genome assembly GCA_002572855.1 of [Emmonsia] crescens. Classification (NCBI taxonomy): domain Eukaryota; kingdom Fungi; phylum Ascomycota; class Eurotiomycetes; order Onygenales; family Ajellomycetaceae; genus Emergomyces; species [Emmonsia] crescens. Next base: position 1,797 of record PDND01000408.1, read on the forward strand.
TTCGTTTGGACGGCTGATTTAGTTTGTCATTTCCATGCGGTTGTCCGCTTCAGGCTCAATGGTCGCTCGAGCCTTGATCCTCTGTCCAATTGCATGCCCTACACAGCCATGGTTGCATACATCCCTAGTCATTGGCGCCTAAATGTGCAACTCAACTGGATAAAACTCCAGCCTAATGATGGCGGCGTGGCTCCAATGCGGAGCCTCCGCTTCATAATTGGCGGCTGCAGACCTGCCTGGCGTCGGCATGGATATATTTGAACTGCTGCTATCATGGAGAAAGCAATTGCTTCGTTTATGTGTATTGCAACTTTTTATAGCGATAAAGATGCCCCATCATGGAAGCAGTTGGTGCAATCGCAAATATTGTTGCGCTCGTGGAGGTGACCGCAAAGGTTGCCGTGGGGTGTCTCACATACATCAATGCGGTCAGGTCTGCAGCTGCTGATAAACTACTCCTTGAGAAAGAAATCAATTCCTTGCTAGACATTCTTGATGATGTCAAGCACCTCCTTAATGGTTCCAACAGTGCGAAGCTATCTGCCTCCCAGAAACTACACAATGCGGTGGCCGATTGCCACTCGCAGCTCTCAGAGCTGGAAGCAAAAGTCCGACCAAAGAAGCCTCGTAAGATAGCAGGTTTCATCAAATTCCGGACGGCTTTAAAATGGCCCTTTGAAAGCAAGGAGTTCGAAAAACGCCTCCAGAACATGGAACGGTGTAGAAATACTATATTTCTAGCATTGCAGGTCGATCAGACGTACGCCGCCACTCCATCAATTTGGCTACTTAAGAGATTAATGTCTAACATTGAGTGCATACAGAATTGCTATTCTCGGTATTGTGGATAATCAAGATAGCGCAACTCTATCAACAGTTCTGTCCCATCTGCCCTCCGCTGAAGGGGCATCTTTTGATTCCCATGCCAATGAGTGTGATCCAAAATGCCACCCAGACACCCGAGCAGATACCCTTAAGCAAATATTTAACTGGGCAGGGGACCAACAATCCCAGTCCATATTTTGGCTATGTGGGATGGCTGGTACCGGGAAATCCACCATCGCACGAACTGTGGCTCAAGGTCTTGCCGGCAAAGGCTTTCTAGGTGCCAGCTTCTTTTTCAAAAGAGGAGAAGGCCATCGTGGCCATGCTGCGAGATTTTTTACTACCCTAGTTGCCCAAATGGTGTCTAAATTCCCGATGTTGTTAGAATATGTGAAAAAGGTCATTGAGGCTGATCCTGACCTGGTTAGAAAGGCCCTAACTGAGCAGTTTGAGAAACTTATTTTGGAGCCTTTGCTTGACCTGAAGGGAGGTTTTCCAACGGCACCACAGCTCGTTATTGTGATTGATGCTTTAGACGAATGCGAACGCGAGCAAGATATAAAAACCATCCTTCACCATTTAGCCAGAGCGAAGACTGTTCAGTCAGTAAACTTGCGAATCTTCTTGACAAGCAGGCCGGAATTACCGATTCGATTGGGTTTTGGGAGAATAGGAGGAGACATCCATCGGGACATGGAATTGCACGATATTCCACGTCCTGCAATTAAACATGATATATCAGTTTTTCTTCGGGACGAACTATCGAAAGTCAAAGATGATCATAACCAATCGCTCAACACGTCCAACTCCTTGATACCTCTGAATTGGCCTGGTCAACTTCGCCTTGACGTCTTGGTGGACATGGCGGTACCACTCTTCATTTTTGCGGCCACCGTGTGTCGATTTGTTGGGGATCCGAGATTCCATCCAGAAAAGCAGCTAGAGCTAGTGCTGAAATACCAAACAGCTGTGCAGACGTCCGAATTCGACAAAACATATCTTCCGGTGCTGGACCAGTTACTTCATGGCCTCGAAGAAGAGAGAAAGGAGGTTATCCTTGCAGAGTTTGAAGAAGCTGTTGGGTCAATTATAATTCTCACTGAGCCTCTGTCTACAAATTCCCTGGAGAATCTCCTTTCACTTGAGAAAACAGAGGTAGATAGGAGATTGAAAATGCTTCACTCCGTCTTGAGTGTCCCCAATAACCAAAATTCCCCTGTCCGGTTGTTGCATCTTTCATTCCGCGATTTCCTTATCGATCCTGCAAAGCGTGGCAAATCTCCGTTCTTTCTTGACGAAATGAGCCAACACAAAAGAATAGTAGCCAGATGCCTTGACTTATTATCACGGTCTGGGGTTTTGAAACCGAACATATGCGACATAAAGGGGCCAGGAACGTTTAGAACGGAGATTGACAGCAAAACGATAGATATGTGCCTTGTGAGCGAGGTTAAATATGCTTGCCGTCATTGGGTGCACCATTTGGAACATAGCGGTAACAAGATCCGCGACGGGGATCAAGTCGATTCTTTTCTTCAGAAACATTTCATCCACTGGCTTGAAGCTCTCGGTCTCATCGGAGGAATTTCCGAGGCCATTCCAATGATAGCAACGCTACAGAATTTAGTCATGGTAGGTGAATCTGTGTTCAAGTATTGGTCGTTCCTTTCATTGACATTAAATTTAGCCAGGTGAAAGTAACGGCCTAGCACATTTCCTCAATGACGCAAGACGTTTTGTTTTGAGAAATAGGCAGATTATAGATACTGCGCCCCTTCAGGTCTATTCATCAGCTTTGGTTTTCGCTCCAGAGATCAGCATTGTCAAGAAGCAGTTTAAAGACCACATCCCATCCTGGATACGCCATCAGTCAGGTGTCCTCCCTGACTGGGGGGATACACTACAAACACTTGATAGTCATACTGGATACATAGAAAAGATTCTCTTCTCAAGCGATAATAAGCTGCTTGCCGCTGAAACAAAAGAAGCAGTCGTACTTTGGGACGCTGAGACCGGAGAACCGAGGCAAAAATTCAAACATCCCTCAAGCATCCTTCCCTACGACTTTGCGTTTGCCTGGAATACGGATCTCCTAGCCGTGGTTTACCCTTCTTCGATACACGTCATTAAACTATCCACAGGAATCGTACTCCAAGAGCTATCTACGCAAAATAGGGAACGTTTCCTAACTGTCCTATTCTCACCAAATGATAAGATCCTGGCCTCAGTATCTCACAACACCATACGGCTATGGGACCCAGATGTAGGAATTCTTCTACAGACGATCGAGACAACCGACGACCTTATGTATAATCATATTTGCTTCTCCAGGGACAGCAGTTACCTAGCTTTTACTCCAAGAAACCGGGAAGTCGATATATGGGATTTGGGTAAGCAATGCCTATTGCCCACATATATCGGGCATCAACAGTCCGTTCGTAAGCTCGCATTTTCATACAACGGAGATATTGTCTCTTTATCGGGAGATGCTATTAAAATTTGGAATCCGTCGACTGGAGAAACATTGCATTCCTTTGGAGACCACACGGGCACTCTGTCAGCCGCATTTTCAGCCGATTGCAAGCTTTTTGCATATTCCTCCCAAAGCTGCATTATAATACGAGAATCATCCAATGGGAAGTTACTGCGCAAATTAACCAGAGAATACCCGATTGCGACAATGTCATTCGCGCAGAATGACAGGCTTCTTGTTGTGGCATCTGGGTTCAATATCATAATTCAGGACACGGAATCTGAAGGCGTCTTGCACGTCTTTCAAGGTCATAAAAATATACTCACAAGCATCGCACTTTCGGGAGATACTAGACTCCTTGGATCCGCGTCTATGGATTATACTGTTAGACTCTGGGATTTGAATATTACCAGGCCGCCTGAGGATACGGAGAGCTTTCTCGTTTTGTCCACTGCTCTCTCAAGTAATGGTAAATTCTTTGCCGCCTCACAATATGAGAATGGAGGTGCGGTATGTGATGCCCATCATAATCTCAAAGTATTTTTCGATGGAAACTGGCTTAGTCACATGGTCTTCTCGGAGGATAATAGGTTCCTGACTACATGGTCTCAAACTGATAAGGCTGTTACCCTAATCGACCTGTCCAGTGGTGAGGGAGAGTTGCTGCTTGATCTAAGTCACATAAAGGCCCGTTATCTTGGCACTATACCCTGTGTCTTCTCGAGGGACGGAAAAGCATTTGCCCTGTCCACGGCCCCTGACAGAAGCATATACATTTGCAATCTCGAAAAGAAAACCGGCCAGTTCTTGCCCGAACCTGGAACTGGGACGCCATGTAAATTTTCAGATGACGGAAGTTTGTTCGCTTCCCTAACGTGGCGCCATGGTTCCCCATATGACCTAATCGCTGTGCACGATGTCCCCACTGGGGGCCATGTCCGAGACGTTGAGACCAGATGCAAAGGCGGAGATGTAACTATCGCATTCTCAAAAGACAACAAACTCCTGGTCGTACAATATTCAGATACGGTGGAATTAAGGGATTTAGCCACAGGGGTGGAGGTGGGAACGATTGAGAATGGCAATGACTTCTGGGAAGTTGGAGGCTCCCCTGACGATTTTTCGTGCGTTGAAATTAAACGCGGATTGTTGAACATTCCATCTATCTCAGCCGTCGCGCAACCAGCATCGGAACGGCAACCCCTATTCAAACTCTACTTTCAAGACGAGTGGGTGATTCGAAACGGCGAAAAGCTTCTCTGGGTCCCGCCAGAATACTGTCCGGACGAGCCAAAGCGTATGGACTTTCGAAGTAACACTTTTCTGTGGGGGAATAACCTTGGGTTGGTCACTGTTATTGAAATTGAGTGTCCATGACGAAGGTATGGATTACTGCGGGGTTATTCTTACATGGTTTTGTTTCGCTCCATGTCGGAGACTGCTTTTTGGATTTTGATTTTAATTTTGAATATCGTACGGGGTTTGCATTCAACGGTATAATAAGCCATACTCGTGTTCGCCCCAAGAGTATACAGTACGGAGCACATAGGGCTGTAGTAAGGGGCATTTATTTGGGAATGCTTCTCGAACATGGGGTGGGGATCGTCAACGGATAATTTTGTGTTCATCTTTATAGAGATATAGTTTGTCGTTACGAAGTGCACAATATATATGTGGAAATGAAGAAATAGAGAAAGGGGCTAACCAGTAATATAAAGGATTCAGTATTGCTGAAAACGGTGAGATGATATCGCAACATACATTGCGCTGTATGCCCCAGCCCCTAATATATTTTTATCTTTCCCTCCATTCTATTCAAGAGAACAGAAGAGAGGAGGGAAAATACACATGAAAATAAAAAAATTTAAAATAAAAATTTTTTAAAAAAATGGAACACAGGCAAAGACAGGACTACACATATACATGTACAGTACTGAACGCCTATATACCATTCATCATTTCATAGCATTTCATAATTACTCTATCGAAGCTTTCCTCTACTATCTATCCGTTCTGTCTTGTCCTGTTCTCTACTCCCTCTCCACCACTACCACTGCGATCACCTTAACTCATTCCAGCTCGCCTTCATCGCAAGACACGATCGTACTGTATATTTCGCACCGTTCCCCCTTGCATGGCTGTTCGAACGTTGCGCCTGAAGCCCTCGCGGTTTAGCCGTAGGTCGTCCGCGATTTCTTGGATCAAAGGATCTTCGTACGTAGTATGGATGAAGATGTGCTGTTAGTTTGTGGGCTGGTGTTAGTCTAGGTGCCTCTTTCTTTTTCCTTTCTTTTCTTCTTCTAGATTTTAGATTTTTTCCCGCTTGGAGGGAGGGGGACGCACCAGTAAGCCAAAGGCAACCGACTGGAGATCCAATGCGGCTGTCCACGCATCTCGCAGTATATTCAGACACACGTTGCCCTGCGGATCGATATTCGGGTGGTATATCTTTTGGGTGCATTTCACCTTGGGAGGTTTAAACGGGTAGTCGTTTTCGGGAATATCAAAAGTGAACTTAAATGAGCCACCCTTGTACATCCCTTCGTCAGGTTGGATCAATACATTAAAATGGAACGGATCGTCACCCTGCTTCCACAGAAAGTCAATGACCTTGGGGAGTCCGCTATCCTCCCTCCTTTTCTCCTCTTCCCCGACCCGGAGTAGATCTGTGAGGGTAGATGACGAAGCTTATAGTTAATTTACGCCATTTGGAAAAGTTTTTCACCTATCACAAAAAGAAAAAGGAAAAGTTATTGGCGGAACGCACCATGTTGAACCCGTGTTTTGGCACCTCCGACCTTATTCTTGCTCTGCCCAGAAGCGGCAGCAGCAGCAGCCTCCTCTTGCTGCTTCCTTTTCTATACCACATAGTCAGTTAGTTTCCATGTATTCTCTGTTTAAAATAAATGAAAGTAAATAAGATGGAGCACAAGTAGTGAGTGACAGCGGAGCGCTTGGAATTCAAGTGTGTTTGCAAAGGTGCATGAGGCATTCCGGAGGTGGTTCAAGAGACCTCAAGGACCATTAAGGGTGGGGAGGAGCGGATATTCTCATAACATATTGTTTTCGGATGCACACAGCCAATATGCTTACCATAGACAGTATCTTCAACATCGTGAAAAGAAACCCTGCTCCACCTACACAATCACCAAAACAAAAGCGTATGTGCAAGTATATGCAAGGATACCAGACAACTACCTAACCTGTTGTCTCCTGATACCCCTTCTCGTCTCGTATTTCAGTTTCCTACCCTTGCATTCCCGACAAACAGCCTCCGTTTCCTTTATATTTCTATGTTGCGCCGTGGGCCCTTCAAAATCAAAACCAAATCAAAACTTTTATCAAATTCGCCCACTGATCTCCTTCTCGGAACAAACACTTTGTATCCCTAAAACCGTACAGTTGAAAAGCCGTGGGAAAAAAGCGTAACCGGCCGGACTTTGTAGATTTTCAGCCCAACTCAGACCTCAGCTCTGTATCGAATCAAGCTAGACAAAACTAGAATGGCGTAGAATAGAAAAAATAAATAAACGTGGCAATCTTGGCTTCAGTTGGCTTGAGTTGGCTTGGATGATTCCGTTGGCTAAAGCTGTTAGCCGTTGAACGGGTTGGCTTTGCGTTGGATATCAGACGGACACGGAGAGGGAGACGAAGACACGAGGACGGTAGGTTAGGTAGGTAGATAGGGCCGTGATAGGTAGATCGATAGATATTGGGGGGCAGGGGCGTATGGTCCAAAAAAGGGGGGGGAAAGAAAAAAGAACGGAGGAAAACAGAAACAAATGAGAGGGGTTGAGATAACGTGAAACTGGGCTGAAGTTTTTAATGCTATGATCTGCTATGCTATGATCTGACCTGACTTGATCCGCTGAGAGGTTAGGTTCTGGAAGAGAGGTGAGGTGAGGGGCAGGGGATTAGGTGGCTGTATTTCAAATTAGGAGAACGTGTATGTATGTACACTGTGCTGTGCTGTGCTGTGCTGTGCTGTGATGAATTATTTTTTACTGTGCTAGGATGGGGTAGGAAAAAGGGAGTAAAGAAAGAGGAGAGAGGGAGGGAACTTGGGGGTGAGAAAATCGTCTGCGAGTTGAAGTTTGAAGTTTGAGGTTGAAGAAGTTCAAAAGTTGAATTTGAGGCGATGACCAGGAATGAGATGACGATAATTATCAATTATGGCAGGGGGGGGGGTAACGTGATCCTGCCTGCAAAATGAAATTTGGTTAGGGGCTAAAATTGGCGGCGGCGGCGCCTGGAGCTAGGCATGGGCAGTGGGCAGTGGGGGGGCTAGCGGGCGGGCGGGAGGCGGGGGGCAAATCTTGGGGACGGCTGTGCATAACTAACTATTCATCGATTGATATAAGGATATATACATATATTCAATACAGAGTACATACATTGGGAGATATATAGAGTTGCAAAAGGGGCTTTTTCTCTCTATATATACGGAGTACCGAATAGGGGCCTACTAATACAACGACAACTTGCAGCCATACTCCGTAATGCTTTTAAGCGCTCACGGCGGTGATAATCAAGCAAGCTGGAAGGAAAAGGAAGTTAATTCAGTAAGGCATACGGGGTATATAAAAGATTAAATAAACGGAATTCAATTTGTGCCCCCGGATCCATCCATCCATCCACCCATCCAACCATCCATCCAATTAGAGATTAAAAGACCAAAACACAAGAGATTAAAAAAAGGAGGAAGAGGAGGAAAAGGAGGAGAAAAATGAGAATGAATATTTTAATAAATAAAAAGAAGAACCAAGGCGGAAAAGCATCACGGCCGTCAATGTCAAAACTTACTATTTAGCTCGTAGCTATCATAGTATAAAATCCATCAATCAATTCATCAGGGAGAGTCATATAGTAAAATAATAAAATCAATTTAAAAAGAAATTAAAGGAGAAAGAAAAGAAAGAGAAAAAAAATCAAATACAGACAAGACAGGAGAGACAGACAGACGGAAGTAAAGCTTAACACAATACGAAAAAGAGAAAGAAAATAGGAAAAAAGAGTCGTCATCTAGGATTTAATAAATTACAAGATCAGGACCGAACTAAAAACATCAATGTGAACATCAACAGCAACATCAACAACATCAACAACATCAACACAGTGGGGGGGAATAAGAGACACAGGCAGACAGCAAACATCAACTCACACCACTCAGAAGAACTCTCTCTCACCCGACATATACCAACCAACACAATACACGCAACAACGGTAGAGGGGAAAACAACGACGGAAAAAGCTAAAATCAACATGATAACAGCACGAAAATGAGAAACATCTTGCTATTATAAAGAAAGAAAGGGCAAAGAAAGAAAACCAAAGAAAAGGGGTTGGGGGACATATTCGTAAAAATCCAGCAGGGTGTGCCGAATCTGCCAGTTTTCTGTTTCCGTTTCTTTTTCTTTTTCTTTTTCTTTTTCTTTTCTTTTCCTCTTTCGTTTTTTTTTTCTCTTTCTCATTGCCATCCATCCATCTCTTCGAAAAGAAAAAACCCAACCAACCAACAAAGCCATTATATGTATACCGCCGCGACGTCCATTGCCAAATTGCAAAATTGTAATTTCTTCAAGTGCAAAAAAAGTCCAAATTGACAGATAGAGAGAGAGAGACAGAGACAGAGAGAGAGTTATCATAGTAAATAGTTTTGAAACCGAAGAAAACGAAGACGAAGGCGAAAATATATGTATAAAAACTATCGTCTCGCAAAGCAGCACATAATTCCCGTCCGGCCTAGGAACCAGCAGGCGCCGATGAAGCGGACTAGAGAAAGCGCTGCGGTCGCCCACAGGAGAGCTTGGAAGAAGTGTGTCGTTCGGCTGGTTGCTCGGGACTGGATTTGTCGAAAATATCACGTTAGTTTTACATACAAAAAAAAAAAGGCCTTTGATGGTCAGGGTCGGGGGGGGGCAACATACAGCAAATCCAAACTTATTAACATCTTCACTCGTAATAGCCACCGCAAGCACGCCATTCGAGAACAGCCACGAGGTAACCAACCGCGTCCGGAAACTCTTATACGAATCATCGAGCGTCTTCTTCTCCTTCACCTTCGGCTCCACATACGGCGTCAGCGCCCGCTTAACCGTACTCTCAAACTGACTATCAATATCCGCCTGCGGTTTATCAATCTCCTCAATGACCGCGTCTTTGCCGTCGTCTTCCTTCTGCGTTTGTGCGGAGGGGAGTGCGTCGGCTTTGTCGGACCCCTTCGTTCCCCAGGATACGTCGTGCCAGTTGCTAAAGGCGTAGACCATGAGGATGTTGACGTACGAGGACATGATGAGCAGGTAAGCGGGGAACGAGGTGAACATGTGCCAGGGGTCGAGGTACATGAAGGAGGCGACGAAGTAGAGGCCGAAGGTGGCGGCGAGGGCGATGATGATGATTCCCGGTCCTTCGGAGCTGAAGAAGGATTTTATGAATTCGCCGACGCCTTGGTCCGTTACGAAGGCTAGGGTGCCGCCGCTGAAGGCGCGGACGACGAGGAACATGGATAGGACGATGATGTAGAGTTGGATCATGCCGAAGAGGACGAAGGAGGTGATGTAAGAGTGTTTGGAGCTGTGGGGATTTATTAGCATATCGTCCGTGAATAATATATATGTCCAACAAATGAGATCCCCGTATAGACATGATTGATTACACTCTCAAAACTCACCCTTTAGGCCGGTTACCCAACGCCAAAATGAACTGTAACAGCAGGAATGCCAGGTAGAGGTACTTCAGAACCGTGTTAACGATCGGAGTAGCCGTGTTGCCGAATGGGAATGCTCTCTGCGTGCTCCCAGACTCGGGAGCGGGAGGGCTACCAACGAGATCCATGATGACGGACGTTGTGAGCCAGTAGGAAGCTATAGGAATTATGTTAGAGTTAGTTAAAAAAAAAAAAAGACGGCAGCAAAAAGAAAAGTGGAGATATTAAATACATACCAAGCGCAAACCAAGCCATGATAACGGTACAGGTATTATAAATCATCTGAATATGGAAGAAGAACATGCGCAGAATGTTATGGCCGCTCTTATACATTCTGCCAAAATGCATGAGGGCGTAGACACTCGCGGCAAACGATCCATTGAGCCACCGACGACGCTGGCCGATGAATTCCGGCGCGCCCTCGGGAACGTCCGTCTCGCCCTTGGACGACTTGACATATGACAAATGCCATTTCGAGCCGGCTTTCGCCACGAGCTCGAAACACAGAATCCGATCCTCGGCCAAGAACATGTTCTTCTTGAAAATGTTCATGCCCTCGATTCCCTTGGGGCCTAGTTGTTTGGAGAGTGTGTGGTCGCCGTGGAAGTACTGTTCGAGCGGCCTGCCCATGATTGCGCGGAAGCGGTAGGCGGAGAACGCGCCGGGCAACACGCTGACGTAGCCAAAGGAGGATTCCAGGGGTTTGTCTAGGATGTTACTGATTTTGTATTCGAAGTTCTGGGCTGCGACGAGGGGGTTCATGAGGTTCTTCCAGCCTTTACCCAACATAGCGTGGATTTCACCGCAGGAGCCGCCTAGGTCCTTGTCATTGTAGAAGGCTTCCCAGAGCGCCAATAAAGATTTGGGACCTGGTTTAGTGCCCGCGTCGAGCAAGATGCAGATTTCAGGGTTGAGGATTCGGCCAAAGGCGTTGAACAGCCATCTGTGAGAGTTGATTTTCTTGCTGTTCTTCTGTTTCAGGCAGAACATCATCTGCACAGGGGGGAGCGTCGATGGGCCCTCATCGTGTGGTCGGATCAGTTGCTGGTTTGCGGTGACTGACAGTTGGGTGGTATATTCAAACTAAACTGGAGTTAGTAAAAAAAGACAATAGATGAATGGCTTAGGCATATATATATATATATATATATATACTGACAATATGAGCGATGGTTTCCTTTCCATCAACATCTTTCTTCATAACGCCGTCCTGGTAGATTCCAACAGTGGCCAGCACATCCAGGGTATCTTTGTCGCAAGGATCGATTCCGTCGAAGACAAGGCAGACAACGATTTTCTGCCAAGCAGGTCCTCCCTTGTTCCAGAATTCAGACTTCTTGAGGTTCACAATGTCGCGGATATTTTGCATCACACCGTGCAGGGTGCGCGAAGTGAGCATTTTATCTTCATTGTAGTAGGTAATAGCAATCAGCAGCTCGGTATGGCGGTTATACATTGCCGGACGCAGGTTGTAGCCATTGTGTAGCGTGAAGTCGTTGGGATCACAGGTGGCAGCGGTGTCTATGATAACAGTTTTAGTAAAAAGCCAATAACAAACCACAAACCACAATCGAAAGAAGAGAGAAAGAGAAAGAGAAAGAAAAACTCACATCGCATATGAGTGAATTCCTCGCTCCCACCCTCGAGGTCATTGCGATATTTAGCCTGAACGGCATTCTGAATAGCACTGGGGACGGGATAATCGACACTGAGCACCGAGCCTTGAACCAGCTTAACCTTCCTCGTGGCATAACGACGCAGATTTCCAGGCGCCTGTCGTTGACGCCAGGCCTCGGTGGAGGATGTTTCGCTGCGAGTATAGGGGGAAGGGACACGGCCCGGAACACCAAAGCCAGCCGCAGGGTTTTCCATCTGGCCGCCGCCGTACTGATGATCTTGGGACTGGGACTGTGGATGGCCTGTTACGTAGGATTCCGTCAGGCTGTAGCCAGAGGTGGGACGGACAGGAGAGCCACCACCGTTGTTGTGATGGCGATGTTGGGGGTCGTCAAAGGGGCCGCTGAAGGGGCCTTGGTTTTGGTGGAGGAGTGATTGTGAAGCATCGTGTTCAGCGGGGAGGTTATATTGCTAGAGAGAGCAAGGGGTTAGAGGTTAGCAAGGGTTGTCCTGTTTATGATAATTCTGAAACGGGGGGATATTGATATAAAATGTCCCCGGCCAGGGGTGATCAATGCTACAAAGAGCATAGATATAAATGAAATGTGCTTACACTGCCACCTGGGGGGAGGTCATGTAGGCGATTGCCATCGCCATAACCCCCTGGAGAATTCGAGCCTGGATAGGCCATGATGAGGCAGCGTAGCCACAGACAAAACAAGAGACTGGTTGTTCGATGTGGATAAGGGGGGGTATACGGTTGTTGTTGAGGGAGAGAAAGTGTGAGATAGAGAGAGGGTGAGAGGAGAGAGAGAGAG
>PDND01000409.1:0-14155 GCA_002572855.1 [Emmonsia] crescens
TTAGAGAGAGAGAGAGAATAAGTATATCTTACATACTCTATTAAAATAAAGAAAAAACACTTTCTATGTAAAATGAGTGAGAGTATATATACTTCATATACATACTAGATGTTGAGATGTATACTATATTTATCTTTTAAATAAAGAAAAGACACTTTCTGTGTAAAATGAGTGAAGATATGTGTACTTTTTATATAAATTAAATATTGTAATATATATTATAATCATCTTTTATCTATTCTGATATACTAAACTCATATTCACTGAGAGTGATTACACTTTTTATATTTTTTCAATCTTATCTTATGTGATTTAGTATTGATAAATACTTAGTGTTTTAACTAGTAAAAATTACAGTAGAATCTTCTGATTCAGTTATTATTTTATTAAATAGTGTAGTTTTTCTTTAATATCTAGAAGTTATTTTTTATCTAGTTTATTCTCATGAAACAGATTCTTTCAGCTGTATTAAAAATAATCACAGTGTATAATTATATATATTACTGTTTTATATAAGTATTTATATTTATAGACTGATATTAAATAGTCAGATATCTATCTTCTATTAAAAAATACTGCTAGATCTGTTTTATCTGATTAAAACTAAATAATCAGTGAGTTTCTAATTTTATTTAATTTTTTATATCAGTTAATAGTTTTTTTATCTGAAGATCATTCAAAGAGTTTATATTATAATAATACTCTTGTTTTTCATCATTTTTTTTATCTACTTAGAATTTCTCTTTTAATTCACTGTTAAAAGAGAATATATTTAGTACTCACTGATCTTATACTCTGTATATTCTCTCTTTTTACTTTTTCTATTCAGACTTTTTCTCAGTTCTCTGATAGCTTTTCAGAGTGTTATATTTTTTTAATAGATTTTCTTAGTCTCTATTCTCTTTTTCACAGTCTAACTTTCACTATTTTATATATTTTCTTAATCTGAGTTATCATATCTGAGCTTTTTATTCTTTTTATAACTTTTATTATTATTTTATCAAGATAGATATTCAGCAGTGATATATATATTTCAGTCTTCAATATAAATATAAATATTATTCTGTAGATTTCTATCACTACTTTTAAATATTTATTTTAAATTTTTATTAAATTTTCTATTCAGTATTTATTTCACATTTTATTTTTATACTTAATCTGTAATTAATATTATATAATACAAGAGAATTGAATTGTCAAATGAAAAAACTTCATACAAAAAGATGATAGAAGCACACATGAGAGAAGAAAGAGAGTGCTAGATGCTTATTACACAGATGAAAGATAGTACTAGCTGAGAAAGAGATGATGAAGAAGATGAAGATAGATGATATATACAAGGCTTGATATATATCAGAGCAGAAAAACTCTGCTAGATAGAAAGAGAAAATAGATAATTTAGTTACAGCTATATATATACTCACTGAAGTTCTTAGAGAAGAGAAGAGAGATGAAGAGATTAATAAGAAAGAAAAGAAGTATCTTCAGAAAATAATGAAGATAATGAAGAAGATGAAAATAGAGCTATATAATCAGCTACTGAGAAGAATAAAATAAGTAATAAATATATCAATACATTAAAATTTATATAACAAGCTCAATGAAGTCTCAATCTGAGTGTCAGTAGCTGTCAGAAAGAAGCTTATAGTTAAAATCATATTAATAAAGACACTGAAAGAGATGATAATTATATATTACAGCTGTAATATTATATCAGAAGCTGAACAGATCTCTGAAGTAATTATTAAATAAGTGAATGAAATTATTAAAAATATAATAAAGAAAGTAGTAATAGCAGTGAGACACATGCTTAGTGAAGATATAATACTAATAATAGATACTTAGAATATCAAGACAGAGTTAACAGTGAATAATAACTGAATATATAAATAAAAAAATAAAGTGTGTATAAAGTATGAAATGTACACAGTATTAATTAAAAGTATATCACTGAATATCATTGACTGAAGTACTCTGAAATGAGTAATTAAAAGTATATATAAACAGAATTTAACTCTACAGTACAGAGCACTGATTCACAAGATGAATAAAATTATAGTTAAATAATAAAAACTTCATGAAAGTATAATTATTAATATAATAGTATTATATTAAGTTAACACTCTAATAGATAGTGATATTATTCTAAATAATAAATACTGTACAGCTGAGATTTTTCACAGAGAGATCTGAGTAATCTAATATTTTAACTATCAGTAATATAAATATATTATCTACTTCTATTAAAGAGAGAAAATCTGCAGTCACTGTATATAGAAGAGTTATAGTAATAAAATATACTCTGAAGTATTAAAAGATAGTAAACTCAAGTACAGTAACTGTGAAGAAAATTATATAGTCTGAAATCTCAGCTATCTGAAGAGAAAAACTATCACTAAAAATATAAAAAAAACACTAATAGAGTGATTTAAATACTATAAGATAAAAGTATCAGATACAGAAGACTTCAGCTATTTAAAAAAGAGAAATAGATTATAATAGAATGAATCAGTGAAAACACTTAGAAGAGTAGAAAGATTTATAGATATAATAAAAGCAGAAGCACTATAGTAAAAGTTTATAACAGACTTTATATAAGCTATAAGCAGTTAAAGCACAGCTAGATTATTTATACAGAATAATATAATATAGAGTACTCAACAGAATGAACTATAAAGAAATATCTAGCTATTCTATAGTATAATATATATAAGTTAGACAGAGTTATAAAACCTCTTCTAGTAAAGTCTGAAATAATATTAAACTATAATATAATTATAATATAAGAATTATGAATACAGAAATAGCTCAGAACAGATATATATTACTCAGTAAACTGTGATTTTTAATAGATAGAAATGAAGAAGAAGAATATAAAAGTATATTTTCTAATTAATAAATAACTGATAGTTAGAATATGAAAGATTAAGACAGTTTCTATATATATAATAGTACTCACACTGAAAACAGAAAGAGAATTAATTAATATTATAAATATATATATAGTACTGTCAGAGAGCTACACAGTAATATTAAATAATTCTCTCATTTATCAGCTATAAAAGATAATGAAGAAAGTGAAAGTAGTGCTATATATATAAACTGATAGTCAGAGTGTGTAATAAACAGAAATTATAATAGTTAGAGACTTCAATATACATCACTTACAGTGAGAAGATGAAAGAGTTAAACAGAACTTTATTATAATATAAAAACTAAATATATAAATTAGTATCTTGAATCTGTATCTAGTAATATCAGAAGAGATTATAATTTGATAGAATAAAGAAAACTTCAATATTACAGTGAATCTAGTCTTTTTATTATCTAGACTTCACAGTATAATGATTAGTTATAAAATAGACTCAGATATAGATATAATCTCAGATTATCTATTAATAGTTACAGTTATCAATTTCAGTACTGCATAGATAAATAAAGAAAGAAGACACTAATATTAAATATACTCAGAATAAATGATGTAAAACTGTTAAACACTGCAGAGCTTAGAAACTCTTCTATTCAGAGAATAAATAGACAGCTATATAGTCTATTTTATAAGCTTTATAAAGAGATTAGCAGCTAAATATATAAAAATTATAAAATATAAATAGCACAGCTGTATCTGATGATCATTACAAGTAATTAAAATAGTTAATAACTATAAAAAAGTTAAAAGAAATAGATATATTTCAGAGAAAAATATAATCAGAGTCTGAGCACTATAAAATAGAGAAATTAAACTAATAAAAATAAACAGCTTTAGAGATCTAATGCACAGCACAGAATTCAAGCTCAAGCTACTATAAAAAATGATAAAATGAGAACAGTGCAGTGATAATAAATAGATACAGTTATTAAAAATTTCACTATTAAGAAGAGAAGAGCTGAAGAATCAGATAATAATAATTATTTTTAAAAATAAAATAGAAACTCTGTGATAGTGATTCTTCTCACTATCACTAGAGATTAATACAGAGAATATAAAGCTTGAACTATAATTACAGAAGATAATTGATAATATAAATATTATAGAGAAAAGAATGATAGTACTAATAATATAATTATTCAGTGATAAAGTGTCTGAAGTAAACAGCATTCTCAATAAATTTTTAAAAATACTAGAATTAGTTTTTATTAAAATAATGATAGAGCTCACTAGAGTATACTGAGAGTGAAAACACTACTCAGAGATTTTTAAAATAGCTAAAACAGTGATATTTAAAAAATCTGAAAAGAAAGATTATCAGAGAGTAAAAATCTGAAGACTCATTACACTACTGAATATAGTGAAAAAGATTATAGAATCAGTGACTGTACAGAAACTAAAATAATTGATAAAACTATATAATCTACTGCTCTCACAGCAGATAAGAGCTAGATAAAAGTATTTAATAGAAACAGTAATCTCACTACTACTGACACAGATCAGAACAGTCTGAGAGAAGTTTAATACAGTAACTACAGTACTATCTCTGAATATTTTAGAAGTCTATAACAGAGTGTTTAAAAACTGTTTAACTTATATTCTTGAGAAGAAGAGTCTATCAAGATAACTGATAGAATGAATATATTTCTTTATATTAGAAAGATATTTCACACTCAATTTTAAAGAATAGAAAACAGAGATTTTTAATATTATAGTAGATATATCTCAGAGCTCATCACTATCATCAATTCTCTTTCTATTCTATAATAAAAAGTTATTATAAATATACTTCTCAGATAACAGATCAGTGAGCTGTATAGACTTTGTAAATAATATTAATATAATAGTCTATAAACACTCAATAGAAGTCAACTGCAGACAGCTTTAAATAATACATAGAAACTGTGAAGAGTGAGTATATAGATATAAAATCATCTTCATCTTTTAAAAATATAAGCTGATACACTTCATCAGAGTATATATATATTTTAATTAAAATTATCTTCTACATCTACTGCAGTAGATTATTAAGTTATAGAAGATTATAAAAGTTCTAGATATCTGACTAAACTCTAAACTACAGTGAAAAAATTATATAAATATAATTATAGAAAAGATGAAATTATAGATAAAAGTATTAATTCAAATTATATAAGTTATCTGAAGCACATCATTTCATTAAATTAGAATAATATATAATATAATTATATAATCAGTTATTACTTATAGTATAATTATATAATATCAACTGCAGATCAAGTATAAAAGTGAAATACAGAATAAATATTAAATAGAAAAACTAATAAAAGTGTAAAATAAATATCTGAGAGCAGTGATAGAAGTCTATAAAATAATATCTATATTCACACTGAAGACTGAAACACATATATTATCACTGAACATCTATCTTGATAAAGTGATGACTAAAGTTATAAAAAGAATGAGAATCTCAGATATAACTACTCAGATTGAGAAGATATATAAAATAATAAAAATCAAGCTGTGAAGAAGAGAATAGAGATAAAAAAAATCTATTAAAAAGATACTGCACTCTGAAAAGCTATCTGAAAATTAAAAAAGAATCTGAATAGAAGAAATAAGAAAAGAAACTAGATAGAGTATAAGATCAGAAAGTACTGAGTATATCTTCTTTTAACAGTGAATTTAAAGAGAAATCATGAATAGATAAAGAAAATGATAATAGATAAGAGCATTATCTTAATATAAGCTTTTTAAAAGATCTCTGAATAAAAAGATAATTAACTGATATAAAAAACTAAACAAGATCAGAAGCTCACTGATTATTCAGCTCTGATCAGATAAAATAGATCTAGCAGTATTTTTTAATAGAAGATAGATATCTAACTATCTAATATCAGTCTATAAATATAAATACTTATATAAAACAGTGATATATATAATAATACACTATAATCACTTTCAGTAAAGTCAGAGAAATCTGTTTTATAAAAATAGACTAAATAAAAGATAACTACTGAATATCAGAGAAAAGCTGCACTATTTAATAAAATAATAACTGAATTAGAGAATTCTACTACAGTTTTTACTAGTTAGAATACTGAGTATCTATTAATACTGATCACACTAAACTAAAAGAATACAGTAAATATAATAATACTCAGTGAATATAAATCTAGTGTATCAAAGCTGATAAAAGATAGATATAGTATATATAATAATATCTAGCTTATGTACAGAGTATGTATACTTTCACTCATTTCACATAGAAAGTGCTTTTTCTTTATTTTAATAGAGTGTATAAAGTATATTCATTCTCTCTCTTTCTAAAAACAGTAGTGACTGATCTTCAGTAATCTGAAGTCTGTTTAATTATTTAAATAGATCTGCTGTGCATGAAGTTTTTAGCTCAGTGATAAACATGCTTATCACAAGATTTTCTCTATTAGATAGTAATAGTCTTCTCACATATTCTTGCAATTAAGTGATGTATGAAATAATAATAATAATAATAATATTATATAATTATATTATAAGTAATGATTAATTATATAATTATATTATATATTATTCTGATCTGATGAAGAGATGTATTTCAGATAATTTATATAATTTAAATTAGTATTTTTATCTATAATTTCATTTTCTCTGTAATTATATTTATATAACTCTTTTATTATAGTTTTGAATTTAGTTAAATACTCAGTACTTTTATAATCTTCTGTAATTTAATAATTTACTGTGATAATTATAGAGAATGATTTTAATTAAAGTATATTTATACTCTGATAAAGTGTATTAATTTATATTTCTAGAAGATAAAGATGATTTCATATCTATTTATTTATTTTTTATAATTTCTATGTATTACTTACAGCTGTGCACAGTTAACTTCTATTAAGTATTTATAGACTATTATATTTATATTATTTATAAAGTCTATACAGCTCACTGATCTGTTCTCTGAAGAGCATATTTATAATAACTTTTTATTATAAAATAGAAAGAGAATTAATAATAATAATAAGTTTTGAAATATATCAGCTGTAATATCAAAGATCTCTATTTTCTATTTTTTAAAACTGAGTATGAAGTATCTTTCTAATATAAAAAAGTACACTCACTCTGTTAATTATCTTGATAGTTTCTTCTTTTAAAGAATATAAATTAGATAATCTTTGAATACTCTATTATAGACTTTTAAAATATTTAAAAATAATACTATAGTTATTATATTAGACTTCTCTCAGATTATTCTGATCTGTACTAGTAATAGTAAAACTACTGTCTCTATTAAGTATTCTTATCTAACTCTTATCTATTAAAAGAATAGTAGATTATATTACTTTATCAGATATCTAAACTTCTGTACAATTATTATTTTTATAATTTTTCTCACTATATTTAATAGTGTTATAAGTCTTCAGACTTCTGTTTTTTAATAATCTTTCTTTTCAGACTTTTTAAGTATCACTGTTCTAGCTATTTTAAAAATCTTTGAATAGTATTTTCATTTTCAGTATACTTTAATAAGTTCTATTATTATTTTAATAAAAACTGATCTCAGTATTTTAAAAAATCTATTGAAGATTTTATTCACTTCTGACATTTTATTATTTAATAGTTATACTATTAGTGCTGTTATTCTTTTCTCTGTAATACTTATTTTATTAATTATTTTCTATAATCATGATTCTAGCTTCATATTCTCTGTATTAATTTCTAATAATGAGAAGAAGAATCACTGCTGCAGAATTTCTATCTTATTTTTATATATAATTATTATTATTAGATTCTCTGATCTCTCTCTTCTTAGTGATAAGATTTTTAAAAACTGTGTATAAATATTATTACTGTATTATTTTTATTTAGTTATTTTTCAAAGTAGCTTGAGTTTAAATTCTATACTGTGCATTAGATCTCTGAAACTATTTATTTTAATCAGCTTAATCTCTCTATTTTATAGTACTCAGACTCTGATTATGCTTTTCTCAGAGATATATTTATTTCTTTTAACTTTTTTATATTTATTAATTATTTTAGTAACTTATAATAATCATCAGATGCAACTGTACTATTTATATTTTATAATTTTTATATATTTAGCTGCTAGTTTCTTTACAAAGCTTATAAAATAGACTATATAGCTGTCTATCTATTCTCTGAATAGAAGAACTTCTGAGCTTTATAATACTTAACTATTCTATATTATCTATTTTAGATATACTTAATATCAGTGTCTTCTTTCTCTACTTATCTATATAATATTGAGTTTAATAACTATAACTATTAATAGATAATCTGAGATCATATCTACTTCTGAGTCTATTTTATAATTTATTATTATACTGTGAAGTTTGAGTGATAAAAAAACTAGATTCATTATAATATTAGAGCTTTCTCTATTCTATCAGATTATAATCTCTTTCAGTATTACTAAATACTGATTTAAAACACTGATTTATATACTTAGTTTTTATATTATAATAAAGTTCTATCTAACTCTTTTATCTTCTCACTGAGAGTGATATATATTAAAGTCTTTAATTACTACAGTTTTCACTTATTACACACTCTGACTATCAGTTTATATATATAGTACTATTTCTATCTTCTTCATCACTTTTTATAGCTGATGAATGAGAGAGTTAATAAGTATTACTATATAGCTCTCTGATAATATTATATATATATTATTATTATTATTATTTCATACATCACTTAATTGCAAGAATATATGAGAGAACTATTACTATCTAATAGAGAAAATCTTGTGATAAGCATGCTTATCACTGAGCTAAAAACTTCATGCACAGCAGATCTATTTAAATAATTAAATAGACTTTGAATTACTGAAAATCAGTCACTACTGTTTTTAGAAAGAGAGAGAAAAAGTGCACTCTATATACTCTATTAAAATAAAGAAAAAGTGCTTTCTATATAGAATGAATGAAAGTATGTATACTCTGTGTATAAGTTAGATATTGTGATATATACTATATCTGTCTTTTATCAATTTTAATATACTAGACTTATGTTTACTGAGAGTCATTATACTTATTATATTCTTCTTATTTAGTGTAATCAGTATTGATAGATACTCAGTATTCTAACTAGTGAGAACTGCAGTAGAATTCTCTGATTCAGTTATTATTTTATTAAATAGTACAGCTCTTCTCTGATATTCAGTAGTTATCTTTTATCTAATCTACTTTTATAAAGCAGACTTCTCTGACTTTACTGAAAGTGATCACAGTATATTATTATATATATCACTGTTTTATATAAGTATTTATATTCACAGACTGATATCAGATAGTTAGATATCTATTTTCTATTAAAAAATACTGCTAGATCTATTTTATCTGATTAGAGCTGAATGATCAGTGAGCTTCTAATCTTATTTAGTCTTTTATATCAGTTAATTATCTTTTTATTCAAAGATCTTTTAAAAAACTTATATTAAGATAATACTCTTGTCTGTCATTATTTTCTTTATCTATTTATAATTTCTCTTTGAATTCACTGTTAAAAGAAGATATACTCAGTACTTTCTAATCTTATACTCTATCTAGTCTCTCTTTTTATTTTTTCTATTCAGATTCTTTTTTAATCTTCAGATAGCTTTTCAGAGTGCAGTATTTTTTTAATAGATTTTCTCTATTTTTATTCTCTTTTTTATAGCTTGATTTTTATTATTTTATATATCTTCTTAATCTGAGTAGTTATATCTGAGATTCTTATTTTTCTTATAACTTTAGTTATCATTTTATTAAGATAGATGTTCAGTGATGATATGTGTGTTTCAGTTTTCAGTATAAATATAGATATTATTTTATAGACTCTTATCACTGTTTTCAGATATTCATTTTACACTCTTATTAGCTCTTCTATTTAATATTTATTATGTATTTCACTTTCACACTTGATTTATAATTAATATTATGTAATTATACTATAAGTGATGACTAACTATATAATTATATTATATATTATTCTGACTTGATAAAGTGATGTATTTCAGATAATTTATATAATTTAAATTAGTGCTTTTATCTGTAACTTCATTTTTTCTATAATTATATTTATATAATCTTTTCACTGTAGTTTAGAGTTTAGTTAAATATCTAGAACTTTTATAATCTTCTGTGACTTAATAATCTACTGTAATAGATATAGAGAGTGATTTTAATTAAAGTATATATATACTCTGATGAAGTGCATCAGCTTATATTTCTGAGAGATAAAGATAACTTTATATCTATATACTCACTCTTCACAGTTTCTATATATTATTTAAAGCTGTCTGTAGTTGACTTCTGTTAAATATCTATAAACTATTATATTAATATTATTTACAAAGTCTATACAGCTCACTGATCTATTATCTGAAAAATATATCTATAACAGCTTCTTATTATAGAATAGAAAGAGAATTAATAATAGTAATAAGCTCTGAAATATATCTACTGTGATATTAAAAATTTCTATTTTCTATTCTTTAAAATTGAGTATAAAGTATTTTTCTAATATAAAGAAATACACTTATTCTATCAGTTATCTTGATAGACTCTTCTTCTCAAGAATGTGAGTTAGACAGTTCTTAAACACTCTGTTATAGATCTCTGAAATATTCAGAGATAGTACTATAGTCACTGTATTAAACTTCTCTCAGACTGTTCTAATCTATATCAGTAGTAGTAAGATTACTATTTCTATTAAATATTTTTATCTGATTTTTATCTACTGTAAGAGTAGTAAATTATACAGCTCTATCAGTTATTTTAGTTTCTGTATAATCACTGATTTTATAATTTTTTTCACTGTATTCAGCAGTGTAATAAGTCTTCAGACTTCTACTCTCTGATAGTTTTTCTTTTCAGACTTTTTAAATATCACTATTTTAGCTATTTTAAAGATTTTTAAATAGTATTCTCACTTTCAGTATACTCTAGTAAGCTCTGTTATTATTTTAATAAAGACTGATTTTAGTATCTTTAGAAATCTGTTGAAGATACTGTTTATTTCTAACACTTTATTACTGAACAGTTATACTATTAGCACTGTTATTCTTTTCTCTGTGATATTTATATTATTAATTATCTTCTATAATTATGATTCAAGCTTTATATTCTCTATATTAATTTTTAGTGATAGTGAGAAGAATCACTACTGCAGAGTTTCTATTTTATTTTTAAAAATAATTATTATTATCTGATTCTCTGACTCTTCTTTTTTTAGTAATAAAATTTTTAATAACTGTGTCTGTTTATTATCACTGTATTATTCTCATTTTATTATTTTTTATAGTAGCTTGAGCTTGAATTCTGTGCTGTATATTAGATCTCTAAAACTGTTTATTTTTATCAGTTTAACTTCTTTATTCTACAGTGCTTAGACTCTGATCATGTTTTTCTCTGAGATATATCTATTTCTTTTAACTTTTTTATAGTTATTGACTATTTTAGTAATTTATAATAATTATCAGATATGACTGTACTGTTCATATCTTATAACTTTTATATATTTAGCTGCTAGTCTCTTTACAAAGCTTATAAAATAGACTGTGTAGCTGTCTATCTATTCTCTGAATAGAAAAGTCTTTAAACTCTATAGTGCTTGACAGTCTTATATCACTTATTCTGAGTATATTTAATATTAATATCTTCTTTCTTTATTTATCTGTGCAGTACTGAGTTTAATAACTATAACTATTAATAGATAATCTGAGATTATATCTATATCTGAGTCTATTTTATAACTGATCATTATACTGTGAAGTTTAGATAATAAAAAGACTAGATTCACTGTAATACTGAAGCTTTCTCTATTCTGTCAGATTATAATCTTTTCTAATATTACTAGATACAGATTCAAGATACTAATTTATATATTTAATTTTTATATTATAATAAAGTTCTGTCTAACTCTTTCATCTTTTCACTGTAAATAATATATATTAAAGTCTTTGACTACTATAACTTCTGTTTATTACACACTCTGACTACTGATTTATATATATAGTACTACTTCTATCTTCTTTATCATCTCTTATAACTGATGAATAAAAGAGTTATTTAATATTACTGTGTAGCTCTCTGATAGTACTATATATATATTTATAATATTAATTGACTCTCTTTCTATTTTCAGTGTAAGTACTATTATATGTGTAAAGACTATTTTAATCTTTTATATTCTGACTATCAGTTATTTATTAATTAGAAAGTATACTTTTATATTCTTCTTCTTCATTTCTATCTATTAAAAACTGTAGTTTACTGAGTAATATATATCTATTCTGAGCTGTTTCTATATTTATAATTTTTATATTATAATTATATTGTAGTTTAATATTATTTCAGACTTTACTAGAAGAGATCTTATAACTCTGTCTAACTTATATATATTATACTATAAAATAGCTAGATATTTCTTTATAATTCATTTTATTAAATACTCTGTATTATATCATTCTGTGCAGATAATCTAGCTATATTTTAACTATTTATAGTTTATATAAAATCTGTCATGAACTCTTACTATAGTGCTTCTACTCTTATTATATCTATAAGTCTTTCTACTTTTCTGAGTGTCTTCACTGATTCATTCTATTATAATCTATTTCTCTTTCTCAGATAGCTGAAGTCTTCTATGTCTGATACTCTTATTTTATAGTATTTAAATTACTCTATTAATACTTTCTTTATATTTTTAGTAATAGCTTTTCTCTTTAGATAGCTGAAATTTCAGACTATGTGATTTTCTTCACAGTTACTGTATTTAAACTTACTGTCTTCTAGTATTTTAGAGCATATTTTATCACTGTGACTCTTCTATATACAGTGACTGCAGATTTTCTCTCTTCAATAGAAATAGATAATATATTTATATTACTGATAATTAAAATATTAAATTATTTAAACTTCTCTGTAAAAAATCTCAGCTGTACAGTATTTATTACTCAGAATAATATTACTGTCTATTAAAGTGTTGATTTAATATAATACTATCACATTAATAATTATACTTTTATAAAATTTTTATTATTTAACTATAATTTTATTCATCTTGTGAATCAGTGCTCTGTATTATAGAATTGAATTCTATTTATATATACTTTCAACTGTCTATTCTAAGATACTTCAGTCAATGATATTCAGTGATGTGTTTTTAATCAATACTGTATATATTTTATACTTTATATATACTTTCTTCTCTTATTTATATATTCAGTTATTATTTACTATTAACTCTGTTTTAATATTCTGAGTATCTGTTATTAGTATTATATTTTTACTGAGTATATATCTCACTGCTATCACTGCTTTCTTTATTATATTTTTAATAATTTTATTCACTTATTTAATAATTACTTCAGAGATCTGTTCAGCTTCTAATATAATATCACAGCTGCAGTATATAATTATCATCTCTCTCAGTGTTTTTATTAATATAATTTTAATCAGAAACTTCTCTCTGACAACTACTGATACTCAGATTAAAACTTCATTGAGCTTGTTATATAAGTTTTAATATATTAATATATTTATTACTTATTTCATTTTTTTCAGTAGCTGATCACACAGCTCTATTTTTATCTTCTTCATTATCTTTATTATCTTCTGAAGATACTTCTTTTCTCTCTTATTAATCTCTTTATTTCTCTTCTCTTTTCTAAGAATCTCAGTGAGTACATGTATAGCTGTGACTAGATTATCTATCTTCTCTTTCTATCTAGCAGAGTTTTTCTGCTCTGATATGTGTTGAGTCTCATATATATCATCTATCTTCATCTTCTTCATCATCTCTTTCTCAGCTAGTATCATCTTTCATCTATACAATGAGCATCTAGCACTCTCTTCCCTCTCTCATGCACACTTCTATCATCTTTTTATATGAGGTTTTTTCATTCGACGCGGGTCTTTTATATATATATTTATAATATTAATTAATTCTCTCTCTATTTTCAGTGTGAGTACTAGTATATATATGAAAACTGTTTTAATCTTTCATATTCTTACTGTCAGTTATTTATTAATTAGAAAGTATATTTTTATACTCTTTTTCTTCATTTCTGTCTGTCAGAAGCTGTAGTTTACTGAATAATATATATCTATTCTAAACTACTTCTATACTCACAGTTTCTATATTATAATTATATTATAGTTTAGTATTATTTCAGACTTTATTAGAAGAGATTTCATGACTCTGTCTAACTTATATATATTATACTATAGAATAACT